>PVJC01020421.1:0-29165 GCA_004026665.1 Murina feae
GCAGATTTTTCCCCAGATGCAGAACTAATGAAGTTTAGTTGAAGATTTTAAAAGGTTGTAAACTTTCTTTAATCTTCAACTTTTAAGACTCCAAATACTAGTTCTGCAGCTTCTGTAAGCTGGAAAAAAATATCCCCCCAAATAATAAGGAAAACAATGTGTAAACATTCTCCAAACTATTCTATCCACAAAGAATTCCATTTATAAATGGAATACACCCTTCTGTGTCTTTGCCTTGGAGCTTGGGGATGACTGTTTGTATTTGCACATTTTCTGAATTTCTACAGTTTACACTTGTTTATGGTACATGGGGGAGTTTAGAGTAACCATTTGCAAATGTTTGAAGATATTCAAAAGAAAATATCCCCCACTCCTCGATTTTCCAGGGAAATGACATAGTCTCTTTAAGTAAAGTAATCAATGGAAAAAATGTGTACTGTGAATAACCCTTTCACCCTCACTTTTTCCATTCCTGAGGAGCAACAAGTCCACACCACTTCCCACGTTTGTGGCTCCTAGTTTTCTTATGTGTTCCTAAAGCCAGAAAGAAAATCTGAGACTATCTTCCTAGACCCCAGTTCCTGGTGTCCGTCCCCTCCTCCTCCACCCCCGCCCCCCCCACCCCCGCCTCAGCAGCAGGGCTCCCTTCCACTTTAGTTTTCCTTAGGAGATGGAGGAGGCAGCCTCTTGGATATTAGAGTTTAATTATTCAGCTGGTCATTGAGTCACAATCCTAGAAAGGGCTATTTCAGGAGTGGGGGTCAGCGAGCTCGCCTCATCAGGAAAGCCAAAGAGGTAGAGGTGACATGTAACTCTTTTAGTTTCTCCAGCTGAGGAGTTTGAGAGAGTAGTAGCCTTCCTGGGAAGTCAAGTTCACATGTTTGAAATATGACTGTGGGTGCCTGCTTTTAAAGCAAGAAGAAAAACGGAGCGAGGAGAGGAAAGCAGTGCCAACGGGATGTGCGCGAATCCTATGCCAGGCCGGAGGTTTTCACTGTTCCAATAGCTGACGGTTGGAAATGTTAATTACCGACATGAACCTTAGCGTTAAAGCTCCGGCACCTGTCAGGGTGCAGGTGGCTGCCCACCTCTGGGTGTGGGTCATTCAGAGCCTGGGCTGCAGGATGCACAACACGAGTGGCAAGGACCTGGGAGATTGCTTGCTGTGGCCCCTTCAGCTCAGAGAGGAGAGATTTCTGGAATAAGCGGTGTCAGGATGGGCCTTAGACACGAGGAGGGGTTTAAAGGAAGGCTTTTAATGTGCAAGTATCTGGCTTTTGGCTATTATCCCAATGCGATTTTGATGGAGTAGGAAATGACATATGTGACCGGGTGTTTATTTCTTTCAGATGTGGCCATACCCCTCCATCTTCAGCAGGGCTTGGGACTGAGGTAAGGGAAGGAAGTGGTTAGTGCACAAACTTTAAAGAGGACTTCATTCCCAGGGTTGTGCAAGGGCACCGCTAGTCCTGGCCCTGATCTCCAGGCTTCTGCCCCACGTGGCCACTCCCTGAAGCTGGTCTCCCAGTTCCGTGGACTAGTCTGGGTGGCCTTCAGCAGCGCCTTGTAGGATTATCTAGAACATTTTAGGTGCCTGGACACAGAGGCATTTTCTTGGGAGGAGAGGTCCATGTAGTTCGGCTTAAATATGAAACAGTATGCCTTACATCTCTGAAGGATTATCTTCTATCGCCACCAAGCAATATCGGAATTGGAGTTTTTCTTGTTACTATAAGGAAGCTGAATTAATTGTAAGTTCTCTTTAAAACTTAGAATTCATTTTTAGCAATTTTTGTTGTGGACCCAATATTGCAGAATCACTGA
Organism: Murina feae; assembly: GCA_004026665.1. NCBI lineage: Eukaryota > Metazoa > Chordata > Mammalia > Chiroptera > Vespertilionidae > Murina > Murina feae. The sequence goes on from PVJC01020421.1 coordinate 1,825, forward strand.
GGAGGTTACATAACGTAGCACTAGCCTCCATAAGATGGCCTTAGAGGCAAAACGCAAAAGGTTATAGACTTTCCTCTGTTACCCTGCCCTGTGAGTGCCTGTGGTGAAAGAAGAAAAGGGAAGCGAGATACTCTGCCACACTTGGACTTTCCAAGTTCCAACTGTCCAGGGAGACGTTGCCCTTCAGGGGAAAACCTTCCACTCTGTTGTTGAGGCCAAGGGCATGGAGTTGCCAGAATCTGACAAACAGGGCATTGATGTGGCCACATCTGAGGCTCCCCACTCTCCCCAGCTCCTAGCGTGCCTCCTCACCTGCAGAGAGTGTGCTTGGAATGGTAGAAACACTCAACTGGCTTCTAACAAGCCATTGCCCAGAAAGGCTTTGGGAATAAGCTCCCTGTCTGGTTTCCAATGAATCACTCCCTTGCCGGCCTGAGTGGCTGCCTGGGCATCATGGTTTAGTCACTTACACCTACCTTCATGCAGACGAGCCTTGCGGAGGGGCAGAGGTGTTTGAAGACCAAAATACACTACAGCGTGGAACACTTACCTCATGTTGTGGAACATGTACCTCCACCCCATCATGGCCTTTGCCAGACTCTCTTGTCAAAGAGATGGTGCCAACGGGGCAGAGGCGGGGCATTCCCTTTTCATTCACCCTGTCACGGGCGGATTGCTTTATATTTTTTCAGTTGCCATTTTAAATGCATAGTACTTATGGTGTGGACGCGTGTTAAGGCAATGTACTCCGCATGTGTAAACTTCTTTCTAATGCCTCAAAAGCATCAAAGGAATCCATTTCAGAGAAACAAATACATTAGCTTTGAAAGTTAAACAGCATACCGCCTGGCATCGAGGAGAAGGAGTAAGTGCCATCTTGGATGCCAGCTCTAAAAACTAACCACATAGAGTTCTCCAGATTTGTGAATTTCCACAGCCTTCTGCTTGAGGAAAAAAAGTAGGGTGGGACCAGGATTGAAAATGTGAGGCCATCAACAAGGAGGGGAAACACACACACACACACACACACACACACAAATTATTTTAAGGGTCATTTAAAAGATTCTAGTGAAAATGGAGCAAAAGCAATAACAACAGAAACTTGGAATTAATCTCTCCTGCTTTCTAATAGCTCCCGAGTGTACTACACATTCTTACATTGGAAACCAGTCAAGTTGCCTCTGCGATCCCTTAACCCTGTGCTCCTAGGACCAAGAGCTATGGCCTTAAGCAACATGTTTGTGCAATTCTACCATGTTGCCCAAACGCACACCTCGGGGTAGGGAGGCGGGAATACAGGAGCGGGGCTGCCTTTCCATGCAGCCGTAGGGTCAGGACTGTGACTAATCAAAGCTGCTCCATGCTCCCCAGCCTCACCCCATCCAGATATTTGGCTGCCCTTGCTAGTTGTCTCATCATTTCTCCCCCTGAACCTCTGGTTTGTTGTCTTCCTTCACCAGCAAGCTGTGTTTTGTTTTGGGTAAAAAGGGAAGTAAGAATAGGACTGATAACACTTAAAGCACAGAAGGGAAAAACATACTTCATGGACTCGTTTGATATGAAACATTGACCTAACGTCCAAAAACTGCAATTAAAAAGTGTATCTCTCCCTCATTTGCATGGCTTTCTTCCCCAGACATGTTCCTGGTATTGAAAATGAATGGTATTCCCATACAACATGTGTCTCAGTTTGTAATGATACTCTCCTTGCAGCTGGCTTCATTCTCCAAGTGTTTCTAAAATGTTACTATCTTAAATTTGAGCCAATCTACAATAACAAATTATCTAGGAGCGAAGTGGCTAAGCTGCATTTGGTGAGAGAAGGGGAAACCCTATATTTCATTCTTCGATTCTTGTCTTAGAAATTCAGACTGTAACATGATCTCCTTCCAAAGAAACCTACACACGCACACTGCAGAAATTGTGCAGATTGGGCGTTGTGGGAGCAAGAGTGATCAGGTTTAAGTTGCTCCACAAAGTTCTGCATCCCATCAACAAGCCCTTTTGATATTTTAAACCCATATTTAGAGTAATTTCAAGATATTTGGAGCACATGTGGTTAAATGTAAAACTTCGTCATTATGATTTGTTAGATGCTTATTCTTTAAATATTTATAAGCCATATTTAAGTACTTCATCCAAAAGCGTTCCCCCCACTAGAATACTCTCATTGAGTGGGATCTGAGCATCACTATATATAGAAGCTACAGGGTGAGGTCACTGCAGCAGGCACGCACCTTCTTTCTGCTTCTCTGGTTTTAATTCAATTGCTGTTGTTAGTCGATTCAGCTTATTTTTAAAAATGTATAAAAAGTCATAAACAGGATTGGTTGTCTGTAACTAAAAAAAAAAAATTTCTCTAGTCCTCTAAAGGTAAAATGTTCAACTTGCTTTTTTTTCTTATCTGGGTAGTAATAGGTAAAACGTTCCGTTAGCGTGTGGGATCTGAACCTGTGTCCATGTGTCATATTGTTCCTCACAGATGTCTTAGGGACAATTTATTGGTGGTTAGATTTTCTTCACTACTCACTTCAGCCGTTTTTGGAAACCAGGACTTAGGATGCTATCTTTATCACAGCTCCCTACTTATGCACTTAATTTGAAAAAGAGGAGAGGAAAAAAAAGTTTTCCCCAAACATAGCATTCATTTAAGCTTAGGAGGTTATAAATTTCAAACTGACCACATGCCTCTGGGGCTCACACTCTGTTATGGGCAAAACACAGCTTTCTCATAAGAACGGGGGGGGGGGGGGGAAGATGGCTTAAAACGGCTCATAAACTTGCTTGAACATCTAATAGCTCTTACCAAACAGAATTTTCAAGAGTTAAGTGTAAATGAGTCAGAAACATATAGATTGACTGTCTTTTAAAATACACATGGGTTTATCTGAAACCAATCCTATATAATAAGAGAGGAATATGCTAATTAGCCATTATGCCCTGAGGTGTAACAACCAAGGGCATCATGACCAGATCACAGATTAGCAGGAGGGTGGGCCAGCAAGGGACAAGCGGCCTTCGGAGAGCTACAGGAGGGGGCAGGGCAGCAAGCTATGGAGAGGCGGAGGGAGCTATAGGAAGGTGGCAGCGACCTACTGGTGCATGGATTTGTGCACAGGGCTACTAGTAAAAATATATTTAAAAGAAAATTTACATGGGTTAAAAAATTAAGGTCAAAGTGCTTGGCAAAAGAAGTTCTGGTTTTAGACAAATGCCAAATGTTTGAAAGAATAGTTCCACAATTTGCCAAACCAAAAAGACATCCAGGTCCCTCGATTCCTCCCATTTAATAGGATGGCATCAGATACATGGGACTTAATATCTGTTTTTCTATCCACCAAAGTTTGAGCAACATGAATCCCAAATGCTAATTGAAAAACTATGAAAATTTTTGTGAAAAAAACATTATGACTTTGAAGATGAGAGGCCACTGGTTCAGGATTCTAGTTCTGATTGTAACAGCGCCCCTCACTGTCAAGTCATCTGATCAACTTGTTCTGTCTCATGTGTGTGTGTGTGTGTGTGTGTGTGTGTTTCTTATGCATAGGAATAATAAGGTTGTTTTTTAAAATCCTATATTTGGAGTTCTTTATTTATACTTAATTCACAAAACTTAAACTCCTCATTATACCCAAACTCGAGGAGGCAGTCCTTTTCACTTATTTATGGTTCAGAGATAGTCTTCATTTATGTCCTGAGAGGGTGAAATTTTTTTCTTCTTTTTTTTTGTCCTCAGCAGAGGATATGCTTTCATTGATTTCTAGAAAAAGAGGAAGGGAAAGGGAGAGAAAGATCAATGTGAGAGAGAGACATCGATTGGTTGGCCTCCTGTACGTGCCCTGACCAGAGATAGAACCCACAACCTAAGCATGTGCCCTGTCTGGAATCGAACTCCCAACCAAGTCATGCAGCCAGGGTGAAACATACCCAGTTTTAACTAACTGTATTGGACACTAAATTCATGCAGGTTCCGTAAAGCAGGCAATTTGGAATTAGTTCTAAAACGGGGGAGGGACGTGGACTGGTGGGCAGGAGTGGAGGGCTAAGGATGCAGCAGGCTGTCAAGAGCCATGTGTACAGAGAAGATGAGTTACACTAGGGAGGACTGTCCTGTTTACCAGTGTGGCTGGGGAAAAGGGCTTGGGCTGCAGAGGGAGAGAGTCAGGAGGCTGGAGGAGAGCAGGAGGTTGTGGAATTTGTACTCTGTGCCTTAGGCAGCATCACCATGACCTTGGTCAGAGGAGTGACAGGATGAAATGTGTTTGAGGACCATTACTTCAGCGGCTGTTAAGACACTGAGAGGAAGCAGCAGGAGGAAGACTGGCATCACTAAGGTTGCATTCTGATGACAGGCTGATTACCAGAGGGTGATTCTAAACACTGTGGACTGTTCTCCCTGCAGTGTGGGGGCGGCAGCTGCCCCATCTAAGATTTAAGTATGTAAAGCCATGGTGGCGGTTCAGTGGGGGGAAGAAACCCCTTCTTGGTGTCCAGAGTAGGACGTAGGAGGCTTTCTAGCACACGGTGGAAGGAAACCTCACAATCCAAGAGCATGTTGCAGTCCAGGCAAGAGGGAGGCTGGCTGGGCCCCCATTGCCACGGAAACAGGGGCTCTGCCTTTCTGATGGGCCAGCTGGGAAGGGAGCCATAGGCCAGCAGGGAAGGGAGGCCGAGGCATGGGCTGTGGTGCGACCCGCACAGGCAAGTGGCAGCTTTCCTCGTCGCCTAGAGGACTTCCCTGATGATGAACACAGAGACTGGACAGTGGCCACCGTGATGCCCAGAGCTCTGTCCTTGGGCTGAAGAGCAGCATGGGGCTTGGCTGGCTTGCTGTACCACAGACACCTTGAGACACTGTCACAGAGTCCGAATCAGATCCTCCCCAGGCCAGCAGGCACTTTTATGGAAATTTGGTAACTTTTGGAGATGTCCTTTTTATCTTTCTTAATATCCCAGCCTGTAGACCTGAAGCTGTCACATGTGGCTATAGTGGGCTCCCAGCAGAGGGGGAGGCAGCTGTGTGGTTTCGTGGATAAGGACGTCTGCCTCGGAGGGGACTAGCCTGGGTTCACATCCTGGCAGAGCCGTTCCCTAGGTGAAGGAGGAAGCGATTCAGCCTCTCTGAGCATTAGTCTCTAGGTCATAATACCAGTGCTCCGAGGGACAGGTAAGAAAACACGTAGAGCGTGACACATCACAGGCGGCCTAGAATTGGCAGTAACTATCCTACAAGAAGGGCCTGCTGGGGTTTGAAAACCAGCGGAGAACATCTGGACAAGTTTTATAATCTCTCTGTGCCTGCATTTCCTCATTAATCATTGTAATAGCTAATATTTATTGAGCACTTTCTATTTGTAGGCAGTGTTCCAAATGTTGAATGCCCACAATAACCCTATGAGGATACCATTGTTAAACCCATTTTACAGATGAAGAAATGAAGGCACAGAGAAGCTGTCTGCCACCTGGTATCATTGGCTAGTAAATGGTAGTGCTGGGATTTGGCAGCCTGGCTCCAGAATCTCTATACAAAACCACTGAGGATGTCTTATATACAAAAAACAAAACACACACACACACAAATGAAGCTAATAACCCCTACTTCATAGAATTATCAGGTTCCAATGTAAATAACAGAAGTTTACATGGCCTGGCACATAGTAGGTACTTATTAAGAATTGCCATGGTGGCCCCTGCAGCCCAGAACTTCTTCCCTCAGTTGTGTAATGGTAGGTAACAAAACACTTCCATGCTATCAGCCTTGGAGGTTAGGGAAGCCTCAAATTCTGATAAGATGTCTGGTTCACTTTTAAAAGTAGCTACTGGGACAGAGAAATGCTCAAGGTCACAGGGTGGTGCAGCCTGGATTAGAACCTGAGTCCTCATCTGCCTTTCCTCTCAGTGGGACACAGGATACCAGCGAAGCTGCTTGAGTTACACACTCTGTGCCAAGGACCAGAGTCATATTTTTGCCACCCATGGCATCGCTTCCTCCCAGCGGGCGACTGATTTCAGAGAGGAAATAGGTTGTACCTGAACATCTGGGGTTGACGGGTTGCAGAGAAGCAATTATTAACCACACTCTGTCTCCTTGGCTGTGTGGAAGGGGTGTGGGGAGGGGTGCAGCGGGGAATCAATATGCTTGCTCTTGTTTTTTATAGTGTAGTTGCCCCTCTCTCTCTGCTAATGGGCTGGTTGCAAAGGATAAATGTAGTGTCAGAAAGACCACTCTTTCAGACCTCACCTAAAATTTTTAAATCTATTATTGATCCATAGTCCATAGCAACTTGCTACATAAAGCTGCCTTTTTTCTGTGGTTTTTTTTTTTTTTTTTTTTTTTTTTTTTTTTTTTTTTTTTTTTTTTTTTTTTTTTTTTTTTACTTAGAATGCCTGTGCTCAGAAAATATATAGAGAAAAATGACAAACTCAGTCTTAACACAATGAACATCTACTTTTCTTGTCCAAGGCAGAAGTTTTGAAAGGCACTTGATCTGGCATCCGCTAGTTTGTGTACTGATGGGACTTGAATGAAAACACAATGATTTTTTTTCTTATTAAATACCCAGAAGTCTTTTTCACAAAGCGAGGACTTGGACTGTGTGCGTCTAGTGCCCCTTACAGCTCTGACATTCTGACCCGGCTTGTCAGGGTGAGAGGAAGAGAGGAAAGGGAAATCAGGGAAGCGCCCCCTGGAGGGGAACATGTACTGTGGGAACTGGACTCCAAGCCAGCTTTGCCCCTTCCTGTGACCTTGAGCAACTAATTTCCTTATCCTTCCTGGGAAAGCTTCCTCATCTGTGAAATGGAGATAATAATCAATACATCCATAGCATTGTTGTTTCAATGAAATAGGTGAAATAAGTATGTAAGATAGACTTGTTTCCTAGTGAAATCGGACGTAAAAGTGCCTAGCCCAGTGTCTGACATAGAGTAGGTGCTCAGTACAATTCGTCTCCTTTCTCTGACAACATTGCCGCATTTCCAAACCATTACAGGAAGCGCTTGGTCCTGAAAGCCGGGCTCTAGGCTCTTCTTCAAAATTGCGTGTAGATCAAGGTGACCAGATTTAAAGCGGTACACCATTGACCGGGGGGTTCTTTTTTTTCTTTTTTTATTATTACTTAAAATATTACAAAGAGTAATCGAGGCTTTTTTAAAACGCCGTGGGATGCAGGACAAACTGTTAAAAATCGGGACTGTCCCGTCAAAAGTGGGACATCTGGTCACCTTAGCTGTAGACCATGAACTACATCATGTAATTCTTCTTTATTTTATTTTTCTCTTGTGAATGGAGGTAGCCACCTGCTCCGGTGCCTTTGCAGAAATGTACACTGTTAGCCATAAATCGCTCCCTGCTTTCAGGAAAGGGCCAGAGACAGGGCCACTTGGTTTGCTTAAACTCCCTGGTTCCAGAAAAGATTTGCGGGTGGTACAGAGGGTCAGTCGATCCATTGTCCAAGGTGAAGGTCCTCTGTGAGTGCACAGAGGGGGTTCCATGGCCCAGGATTCTTTGTCCAGCAGGAACACTTAGAGGTCAGCAAGAAATAGCAGCGATGACTTGTAAGACTAAACAGACTTCTCTGCCCATCTCACTCATACAACCAGCTAAGCAAAGAAAACCAAAGTTTTAATTTATAAAACAAAGAATTAAATATGAAGTTATCCCAGTAGGGGGTCTTATATGGTTGTGAGTTTTATTGATTAAAGAGTAAAATAAGGAATATTGCTAAAGGAAAAAAATTATTCTTTTCAAGCAAGGCCTGTGTTTTAATTTTTTTAAAAATGCACATGAGCCTTAGCTTGTCAGCGGCATGACGCGAGCAGCACAGGGGTGAGGAAGGTGTGATTCGGAACAGAGCCAGCACTGAGCTAAGCTGCAGCTGACCCTGGCCCCCACGCCTTCCTCCCTGTGGGTTAGTTCCCATAACAATCACACTGGTAGGAGAAGGGATTTTTTAATGACTTTCATCAATTACTGAACTGTAAGAAAAGAGATGCCTCTCATTTCATTACTGGAAATGCTTCCATTTTGGTAAAAGCCATTTCAAAACACTTCGGGAAGCAATGATTGAAGAGTGAGAGAGAGAAAGAGAGAGAGAAAGGGAGGAGAGAGATAGAGAAAGAGAGAGAGAGAGAGAAGAGAGAGAGTAGAGAGAGAGAGAGAGAGAGAGAGAGAGAGAGAGAGAGAGAACCTTTTTTGGGGGGAAAACCTTGCCAAAGCCATAGCTCTTTCTGAAGTGGGCCTGGTTGGGAGACCACCATCTGGCATCGCACCCGGGCTTATCAGCTGGTGCAGGTGGCTCTGTTCATCGAGCTTGTGAGTGTCCCAGAATAGCTGCAGCTACCTGAGAGCGGTCCAGTCCTCAGGGACTCGTTATTGTCCCAGATAAACAGGGTGGCCGAAGCCAGCAGTTAATAGCTGTATTTAACTGTGATAAGTGATGGGTCGCCGTGCCTGAGTGAGTGGCGTCACTGGTAAGGCCTGGGTAATTGGGCAAAGCAAGCCAGCTTGGCAACAGGCATTCCTTGCACATCCTAGAGTTGGTGCCACAGGGTTTGGGGCTCCTGGGAGTAAATATGGCAGACATGCAGAGCTTGTCTTTTTTAAACAGGTAAGACAGGACAGACGTACCAGATTTTGATTATGCTAATTACAAAGGTATTTGAGGAAGGAAAGATGAATAAAAGTTTGGAAAATGGATTCGATTAATCAGAGCAGGCTTCCTGGAGATGTGGGCTCCAGCACCACTGATCAATGGGGTGTGGGGATTAGAATAAGACGGGTGTTTTGCTGTAGACACACATTTGTTTTAGTGAGTGGTTGCTTGGAAATCATAACTTTTCCTTGTAAATGCAACCAGCTTAAGTCTTAGGTTGTAAAGGCCAAAGAAGAAAAGGAAAGAATGGCCATATTTTGACAGTATCAATGGAAAGAATTTATTAGTACTCAGGCACAATTGCATTCTCGATAATTCTGCAAAGGTTCATATGTGATAAAGGAGGATGAGTAAGTCAGCACATTCTCTGCAGGAATTTCCTGCTGCAAAGGACACGTGCCAGGTGGACAGGGCCTCTCCGGGTGCATTTGAGGTGCAGCTATGGTTCTGTGAGGACACTTCACTCCTCTGGCTAAAGGGGCTATTTGGCCTGGAGTTCCTAAGGCACCTGGTCATACCTGCCTGCTTGTGACCATGCCATGTGGAGCTAGTCTTCACACACAGCACAGACAATGGTATGTGGGATGGAAGGTGTGTGTGTGACGGTCCATGTAAGAGGGCCCCGGGTTGTCCTGACTTCAGACAAACCCCCAAAGCAGAGGAGAACCCAAACGTAATTCTTATATAAATATAGCCACTTCCACAGAACCTCTTGCATTGAGGGACACTCCAAAATCTCTACCAGAGGTGAGTGTGTGTGAGTGTGAGTGTGTGTATGTGAGTGTGTGTGAGTGTGAGAATGTGTGTGAGTGTGTGTGTTTGTGAGTGTGTGTGAGTGTGAGAATGTGTGTGTGAGTGTGAGTGTGTGTGTGAGAGTGTGAGAATGTGTGTGTGAGTGTGTGAGTGTGTGTGTTGAGTGAGTGTATGTGTGTGAGAGTGACAGTGTGTGAGTGTGTGTGTATGAGTGTGTGTGTGGAGGGGGGTGGGGAGACTCTTTCTGAAACTTTGGACTTTGTGGTCCAGAAATGAATAGTCTTCCTTTCACACTGATAACAGATTAATATCCAGCTGCTCAAGTTTGTAACCCTCCATAGCTGGTACTGGCTTTGGTACAAACATCCTACGATGGGAGGATATGAGAGGTGGGAGATGAAATAGAAAACTCACTCAGGCACCCATTTCAGAGAGGGGATCAAGGCTTGGGAGGGTAAGGAGCAGGGCTAGGGTCACATGGCTGGTTAGGGGTCACGCCAGACTGTAACTGAGTCTCTGCCTCAATTACTGTGCGATTTCCCCCTTTGCTGGATCAAGAAATTTAGACAAGACGGATCTTCGTAAGATCCTTGGACTTGGTGAGGGCAAATTTGGCACCACCACAAGCTCCGGGACTTCCTGACATGGTCACTTTTTAAAACTCCAGGCTTGCTTCCTCCCCAGTACCTACCAGGAAGGGGCAGCCCAACGTGGTTCTTCATTTCCATTGGTTCCGGAGTCCATTCCTCTGTCTCTGACAGGCGAGCCCCTCTGACCCTGAGCCTGAAGAACAGGGAGGATGGCTCCAGGACCACCCGCCCTGCAGTGTTCTCAGCAGTCAGGCCCTCGCGCTGCCACCTGGCCTGTGTGCCTCTGTGTGTCCCGGACACGACAGAGACGTGGCGAGAGGGAGGGAAACAGCAGATCGCCCGGCTGCCGCCTCTTACAATGAGCTCGGCACGGGCTTTCAGGGCCGCAGGAGCGGGGCTGCAAAAAATAGAGTGTGATGCAGCTGCACCCTTTAGAACTTCGGGGGAAACACATATTATTTGCCAGACAATAATAGATGGCGAGAATAATAATGCTTATTAGAGTGTTTGGGATGGCAAATGCTGCAGTGAAGGCTCCAGAATGGCTCTCATTATAACCCGTCTTCCCGGGCCCTTAACGGCAGCCTTGAGATGTTCCCCAAACGGCGGTGCTGTCCGCTTGGCCCTTGGCCAAAGGCGATTTGAACAGAAAGAAACTTATTGGAGAAGGAACCCTCTTTGGGGGTCATGGTTACAGCAAAGGGGAAAGCTACGTCCTTGAAGCAGCAGTTGCAGTGTCCCCAAGTAACTAGAAATGGTGGTGCATCCCAGGCATGGAGAGGAAGTGGCAAGCACTTGTCCTCCCTTTTCCTTAGAAGAGCAGGACCTGGAGGCTCCCGGGACTCTAAGGTTTGATCACTGCTGGTCCCCAGCCTAGTGGCGGGGCCGGTGCCCCTTCTCCCACAGCAAGTGATAGCTGGTGCCCCACTAAGGGGTTGTTGTCTCAGGAGAAGCCACGCGTGCCTCTGGCTGCTATCCTTCCCGAGGCTCCTGCCCAACACTCTGTGGCCTCTCGTTTGATGGTGGCTCTTGGTGGTGTTGTTTTTATGCCCCTCCTCGCTGTTGTCTCATTCTTTCCAAAGAGGAAGGAAGGAGGGAGGGAGGAAGGGGGGGGAGAAGGAAGGAAGGAAGGAAGGAAGGAAGGAAGGAAGGAAGGAAGGAAGGAAGGAAGGAATGAGGAAGGAAGGAGGAAGGAAGGAAGGAAGAAGGAAGGAAGAAGAAAGGAAGGAAGGAAGGAAGGAAGGAAGGAAGGAAGGAAGGAAGGAGAAGAAGGAAGGAGGAAGGAAGGAGGGAAGGAGGAAGGAGGAAGGAAGGAAGGAGAAAGGAATAAGGAAGGAAGGAGGGAAGGAGAAGAAGGAAGGAAGGAATGAGGAAGGAAGGAAGGAAGGAAGGAAGGAAGGAAGGAAGGAAGGAAGGAAGGAAGGAAGGAAGGGGAGGGAAGGAAGGAAAGAAAGGTAGAAATCGAAGTGAGCTCTTTATTCACAAGTAAACACCACATTTCCAAGTCTGACGATGCCAAATAGAAAGGTTTCCATGCCCTGTAATTCCACCCCAGTGCATACTTGTGGTGTTTTGCATTTTCACTTTGGTTACTTAATATACATATTAAGTGCGCACAGATCTGGTGATTTAATGTGATTTGGGGAACACAGGCATTTCCTGTCACGCACATGCAGATTTCCAAGCCTTGTTTTTGGTTGATCAGTGTTATCGGTACCATTAAAGCCCAGATTTGGCTAGCAGGGTTCACAGCACAGGCTGGTGCTTAGTCCTCCCACTGGGCACTTGGACCTCCTCACACTTGTGCTGAATTCGTGCTGCAGACACTCCGAGCAAGTTTCCAGGTCTCTCTGTGGCCTCCAATTCTTTGTCCGTAAAATGAGGAAATTGTAGTGTATTATCTCTGGGGTCGCTTCAAGTTCTAAATTCTATCACCTCTCTGATATGATTTGTTCTTTGTTCTAGGAATAATCTCAGCAGCTGTAACGATGTTTACGAGTCCTCTGCCATCCCTTCACGTCAGCCACATTTTACCCATGCACATTTCTGACATCCTCACTCAGTGGCAGGAAAAAAGGATACTGTTTGGGGGCCTGGGGTGAGAGCTGTTTGACCGTCATTCATTTGACAAATGTGTATTGAGCTGAACTGGGGGCTGGGTATAGGGATGTGAGCAAAATGGATACAGCCCCAGACCTCAGGGACTTCATAGATGAGTTGGCAGATTTCTATGAGGCTGCTTATTGGGAGTGACAGGGTGTCCTTAGGAAGTTACATTTTAAACCAAGGGCCTTATAGCAAGTGAAATAAGCCAGTAGGGACAGTGAGGCAGAGCCTAATGCCTGTGGTGAAAGTTGGAGTGGGCATTCCTGGCGAACAATGCTGTTCCGGTGCTCTGCCCTGGGGTCCCAGGACCTGGTTGGTGTATAGCCTTCCAGGCCTGAGCTCCGTGTGGCTTGATGTGGAGACAGATGAATGGCTCCCCTTTGCCAGGCAAAACCCACACAGGGGACAGTTCTTCCAGCTCAGTTGCCTCTGTAAGAACCCTCTGAGGAGGAGTCTGTGCGCAGTAACGTTTCATGTGCTAAGAAGGGACTCTCTTGACTTTCCTCCTTTGCAGCAAACACCAGGGCTTTTGCATGGAATACAGGGATGAAGTCTAAAACTCCAGGGTCCCGTGATGACCTTGCCTGGCTTTGAGGTGACCTTGGCAATGTGAAAGACCTCCTGCCAGTTGATGCTGTGAAATGGAGGGTAGAAGTGGCCCGGTCGGGTGGCAAAGGATGCTGTTCTGTCCTTGGGCAAGGGCGTGGTGCGCCATGCTCGTTGTGGTATTCCAAAAAGCGAGTCGAGTTTCGTTTCCTCACACAAAGCTGTCAGGGCTGGCCCTGCACAGAGACATGAATGGATGTCATGTCAAAATCTCACCGTGCTGTCTTCATTCTGGGGCCTCCCGGTGGGCCTGACCGGAGGCTGGAGGGGGTGTTTTTATGATCGTGGGGGGAGGGGTGGATGGTCCCGTGGGTTCTGACGGCCCTTCTCCTCTTTTCCAGGAGCACTGGCTCATGGGCACCTTGCATGGAGAGAGGGCGCAGAGCAAGCCATGGCGTGACATCCAATGGCACCAGCTGCTCCGTTCGCCACCCCTTCTGGCTAAAACTCAAGCAAATAAAGCGGCTTCCCGTTGTTAAGCATCTCTCTCGGAGGAAGCAGCCTCCCTCGGTGGCCTGCAGCCTAGAGAAGCCGGCCCTCCTCGGACCCAGCCAGCAGGCCCTGCCTTCCTGCTGCCACCGTCTCTGCTTCTCCCCAGAGGAACTTAGGGATTTCACCCTCAGTTTTAAAATAACAAAACGCCAACAAGCCGCAAGGACCAATGTAGGTAGACTCCCTGCTCCATCCTCAAGGCGCAGAGGGTGGGGCTGGAAGATGATATGGATTGGAAAACAAATCTTTTTTTATACTTTTTAAAAAAAACTGCTGTGGTTTTGCTGCTACACGAAGAATTGTGATTTGCATTGTACGGTTTCGGACCTACGCTGTTCCCGTTTCGACGGCAGAGAGGGATCGCGCTGGAGTCCCGACACTTCAGACTCATCTCTGTCCTGCCCAGGATGCACTTTGAAATGAAGAGCTAGAATATTTTATTGGCTGATACACTTTTCTTGTTATTTTTACAAAGGCCACCTTTATCCTTTCTAATGCCATATTTTCAGTGTTACACTTTTATGGCTTTTAATTTTCGATTTGACAGATGTAAGAAGCAGCATGAATAGTTTATACTGTGGTTTTTCAGAGACCGAATGCCAAGAGAACTCGGTAAATGTTTATTCTTCTCAGCTTTCTCTTTAAATTCCCCTAAATAGCGCCTCATTTGGGAACAGAGCAAGAGTGTTGAACTGAAGACCAAAATGCCCTCCAGGTGTAAAATAATCCGAGGGGGGAATATTTGCTGGGCGTCACGAAAGACCTGGATGAAATTTCAGCCCTGATGGTTTTCGGTGATCCAGGAAGCCAGTGAAGCAATCGCTCCATACGCAGAGCCCTTTCATGATAATTGGAATGGTATGGACAAACCAACGAAAACAAGAGGGAAAGTGAGAAAGATCGCCCATGGTTCTGTGTCACTGTTTGCTTTCTCCTGTCATGGTTAAGAGAAATGTGCAATTGGATCCTCAGTCGGTGGGTGGAGGATAACAGGGTAGGTTTTCTTGTGTGCACTTGTACCGTTGTAGCTGCGAGTCAGAAGTCCTCTAGAGCATGTGTACTGGCACTGAGTCGGTGAGACAGTCGTGGAGTATCCCATTCTGATGAGTACAGAAAAAAAAAAAGAGAGAAAAATCCCAAAAAAGAAGAAAACTAAAAAAAGAAAAAAAAAAAAGAAAAAAAAATCAAATCACCTTGTGATTCAGTGTATCTGTTTACTAACTCAAATAAAGCAATTGTTCCCTCTGGAGGGGCCCAGGGGCCCCTGCCTGCGAGGCTGCTGAGCCGGCCGCAGGGGGGGCGACGGGTGGGTGGGTGGCGAGGCCGAGCCAGGGTCTCACCGGCCTGGAAGCACCGGGACCCGTGGGTGCGGTGTACATACTGTATTTCTATATCTCCTTTGTACAGAGTCACTTCACACGTCAAGCTACTGTTTTACAGGTGCTCCTTATTTATTAGAGCTGTGAGAGCTTGGGGGACACACCTGGCGAGCAAGCTCGCTTTTTAAAAATGAAATTGGGGGACCGGGGGGAGGGAGGGGAGCTCGCAAGCCTGGAAAGAGATTTATAAAAGTGAACAAAAGGAAAACTTCCAGCAACAAATTAAAACAACCCACCAACCCAACACCAGCCCCGCCCACGCAGGAGGCAGCAGCCCTGCCTCTAGGTGCGCATCTCCCTGTGGGGGGCCCCAACATTCTCCTCTCTCCCTGACCAGTGTCAGATTCATCAAACAAAAATAAATCTCTAAGGAAAAAAAATGCACTTACATGTGCTTATTTTGCTTTTCTTCTTCTTATGACTATTGTTATTTTCCTTGTTACTGAAGGTGTTCATTTCTTTCCTCCAGGGAAACATTTTTTAATAAATAAATCTAGTGAGTTTGAAAGGATGTTGAGATACAGGGGTGACGCTGGCCCTTCCCCACCTGCTGCAGGTCACACTTCCCTGCAGACAAGAGCCCACGGGGCTGCTGGGGGGTCTGCTGCTGACCACACAAGGGGTGCAGTGAGGAGTGAGTGCCTGGGCCTGTGCTGGGCCTTCCCACGTGCTCTCCAAGTCCTGGCCTTCTTCAGGTCCAAGGCTGTAAAAGGCCCTCCAAGCTGCAAAGCTGGCTCCTGGTTTGACTCCCCCGTGGACCATCTCACCTGTGGGCGGGAAGTGCTTTTGCTTATCTTTGTGTAAATGAAGTGGCTCACTCTGGTTTTTCCTCGGTGCCTGAATTAAACATCAGAAAGTTTCTGAGACAGAAAATACATGAATAGTTCTAATCAACGTCGACCTCGCCTCGTCCTCCTGTGCTGCATATGAAAACACTGAGGGCTAGAAGGGGGAGCTGAAGGGTGCCGTCCCGCGCTCACTCGGTTTAGCTTGCCAAACGACAAATGTTCACTAAACACTTGGGCACAATCAGCGTATTCCTCTAAGTGCTCATCCCCGGCGTGGGTGCCAGAGAGCGGGTGTGTTTTTCTCGTGCCACCTGAGGGACCCTCGAAGGCTTCCTGTGTGGATTGTGTTAATGAGGACAACCCAGTCAGAACTGCACAGGCCCAGCTGAGGAAGTGTCGTGGGTGGGAGCACCCAGCTGTGCTGTCTGATGCAAAGTTCCCTCCTAATGGCTTTATTCATCTGGACTTGGCCATAGGGACAATCCTTTGGGGTATTGATTTTGCTTTTGCCCGCAGTCCAAGATGGTCAGGCAAACATTTTGACCCATCTGGAAACAAAAGGTGCCTTTATTTCAACATGAAAAGATTCCGTGGCATCTCATTAGACATCAGTACACCGTTTCCTCCTTCTCTTCCTTCTCCTAGGCTGTGTTCCCTTGAATACACAATCCTCTTGAGCTAGCAAAACTGTGTATAAAGACAAATAGGAATAACAATGTAAAAATAATTCTAGCATGTACCGAGCATATGTTATTAGCCTTGTTTAATATTCATAGTCACCCTGCGAGGAAGGCCCTATTATTTTCCATTTACTACATATGAAGAAGCAGGAGCTCAGAGTGTGTAGTAATTTCCCAAGGTCACACCGCAAGTGAATTTCAGAATGGGATTCAAGACCAGGAGGTTGGGTGCCAGACATCGCACATCCAGTCTGGAGAAAAACTGTTGACATCTTCATGCAGAGTCATTTTTGACTTCCTGTATGTCTGTGGTGGCGATTCCATTTTGTTCTGAAATGGCCCTCATGTTTTAAATGAAGCCAGAGGGATTGCGTGTTCATTGTTACTGCCCACCACAAGTACTGGGTGCGGGGAAACACTGAGACTACTCTGCTTTCTGAGTAACAAGTCAGGCAGTGTCTTCCTTGGTGATTATAAATCCCCACTGAACACCGGGCCCCCTGTCTGATGCCGAGGGCACAGTGGAAACGAATGAAATTCCTGCCCCCGCCACAGTGGCTTATCCCTGGGAGGATGGGGCTATGGAAAAGATGGACCACGTAGGCTCACCAGGACGTGCTCTGGCTGTTTCCAGGGTTTACGGAATTGCCCGTCTGGAGCCGGGATTCACAACCGTGTGCTAGAAGGGCAGCTGGAGCCACAGGCAGGCCTATAGGTGCCAGCTCACACTGTCCACGTGGCACAGCCAAAGGCCAGGGCCGAGGCCCAGCTGCATATGCACTGAAGACTCACATGGACTCCCTCTCCACCGTGGCTCTTCCTCCACTCCAGGGCTTGAGTCTTAGCTTCCTTGACCAGCTTCAACATCAGTGGTTCCTGTGCCTACAGAGGCCACACCGAGGCCCAGGGTGATAAGCAAAGCCCTCGCAACGGCCCCTGCTCGCCTCTCAGCCCCATCCACTCCCTGCCCACTACCCCACCTGCTCTTCACCCACCAAATTTGGAGCTCCTTTCTGTTGCCCCTGCTCTCTTTCTCCTCTTATGTCTTTGCACACGAAGCTGTCTCTGCCTCGATTGTCTTTCCCTCATCTTCCCTGGGCAATTTCTGCAGCCCCTCAGGACTCAGCCGACTGTTCAGGTGTGCTTTTCTGGGGAGCCCGCCAGCACCACTTCCTCCTTCCCCTGCTGGGGCAGCTCCTCTCTCTGCTCACCTCCATCCCGGTGCACATGACTCTGCTCATCCTGCTGCTTACCTGTCTGTGCCCTTTGCCAGTCTGCAAAGTCCCTGAGGATTGGGGGTCCCTTCTGAATTACCAGTATGACCTAGCCCAGCACATGGAAAGAGCCCTTTTTTTTTTTTTTAAGTTTTTATTGATTTCAGAGAGAAAGGGAGAGTGTGAGAGAGATAGAAAGATCAATTATGAGAGAGAATCATTGATCTGCTGCCTCCTGCATACCCCCTACAAGGGATGGAGCCCAAAACCCGGGATGTGCCCTGACCAGGAATCCAACCGTGACCTCCTGGTTCATGGGATGAAACTCAACCAACTGTGCCACACCCGCTGGGTGGAAAGCCTTCTTTATTGCCATTATTGTTAATACAATTAATAAGCTACTCCCTTCAAAGCTCAGATTCCATGCCACCCCCCCGAGAAGCCACCCCTGATTTCCCTGAAAGGTGAGTGTCGCTTCTCCCATGGACACTCACGTCTCTTGTTTAAAGGGAGAATGCCTCTTTGCGCTGCTCTGCCCACTTCACCACGGGGGCTCTGTGAAGGCAGGCACAGTGGCCTCTAATGAGGCTCCCTTGAAGGCTGTTTTCCACCCTTGGGATGGAGTTGAGGCACTTTTATCCCATTACCTTAATGGTGGAAGAGAACAGTAAACCCTGAAAACCGAGTAGCTGTGCAGCAAACAGAAAGACTGCAGGGTTTCATTTTGTTCTTGTACTCACGGGAGGGAAGCACCAGTGCCGCCTGACCCAGCCCGTCAGCGCACGTGTGGGCTGCTCTCGAAGGAGCCAAGACCTGCCCTGGGATGTCTGTGCCGTGCAGTGACTCCAGGTCACGGGACTACTGCAGTTCTAACCCAGAAGAGCCTTGGAAATGGATAGTTTCTTGCCTCTTAGACCACGTATGGATGGAAAATTAGTCTTCAATACCCAGAAGGGCCTCTTGTTCTGTCTTCTTGACTCTGGAGGGCATGAACACTTACTCCCAGCCTATTCTTCTAGAGAGAGGAAGGAAAGGGATCACACCATCAGGTGCTTACTCTGTGCCCTGCCCCGTGTACAGATGTTGCCCACATTCGCCTATTTCATTCTATCATAGCCCTGCGAGGGAAGCACTACTATTACCATCATCCCCATTTCATGGTCAAAGAAACTGAGGTCTGGAAGTGAAAGCATTTCTGTCCCAGGTGCCACACATAGTAGGAGGCAGATCCCAGCAGTGGGTTCCAACACCCACACTCCCCATCTGCTGACCCCTCACTAGGGCCCAGGGCATCCCGTGGTCCAGGCTGCAGACTCAGGTCACTTATTTGGTGCCTAAACCATGAGAGTGAGAGGTCTTGGACCTTTATAGTGTGTTTGGGGAGCAAAGATATCTACCACTAACTTGTCCTGACACATGGTTTAGACAACGCCCAAAATACCACTGTTGATGTATCTGTAGGTCAAGTTTGAGGGAGATGAGGTGGGGTGCCAGCAGCTCAGAGAAAGAAAGACCAGAGAGAGGCACTGTGGCATCCACATGGGCCAGGAGCTGCTTTGCACTTCCTGTTGCTCTGAGTTTTGTTTTGGTTGTTTGTTTGTTTGTTTTTTGGTTGGTTGGTTTTTCTTATGTATTTTATTGATTTTTACAGAGAGGAAGGGAGAAAGAGAGTTAGAAACATTGATGAGAGAGAAACATTGATCAGCTGCCTCCTACACACCCCCCACTGGGGATGTGCCCACAACAAAGGTACATGCCCTTGACTGGAATCGAACCTGGGACCTTTCAGTCTGCAGGCCGACGCTCTATCCACTGAGCCAAACCAGCTAGGGCATGAGTGTTTGAGCTCCAGCCAGGCTGTCCCCATGGCACTTGTTTAGATGTGTGGAGGGATGTTGGGAGCAGCGGTGGAGCTCTGAGGACCACACAGGGCTGCATCACTCTGCCCAGAGTGCAGGGGGCTGAATCCAAGCCTCACAGTCGATTTTGGGCTGGGTCACTGGATCCCTGGTCGACTAGCTGACCGAACAAATGGAATGTTGACAACCTCCATATGCCAGACACCACAACCAAGGCCATCACTCAGATGAGCTCAAGTCTCACAAAACCACATGCTAGAGACAGTGTAATCCGCTTTTGGATGAAGAGTATAAGTCCAGGAAGAGTGAGTGATCGGCCAGGGCCACTCAGCTAGCAGGTAATAGAGCCAAGGCAGACCCTTGGCCCCCCGCGCAGTGCTCTTTTCATGGCATCCGGCTGCAGAAGTACCATCACCAATTTAGGTCATAACTCAACTTAAATCTGAACCAGCCAATGGGGCACCTGCCTGATGATGTCAGTGCAACCTGCTTCCAGAACTCTGAGAACGGAAAACGTTTTCTTTCTTTATCCATTCCTCATATGCCGGGTTGGGCCAAACCAACAGTCATGGAACCCCTCCAAGAAGGAATGAACACCACTGCTCATTGTCATGACATTTACCCAATGCACGCTAAGTGTCATTCGGTTGCATTATTTCACTTATGCCTCACAACAACCCTACGAGATCACTGCTATTATTATTCCCATTTTACAGATGAGGAAGCTGAGCACACAGAGGCTAAGTGTCAGAGCCTGGAACTGCACGTGGGCGGTCTGATACAGAGCCCACACTTAACAGGGACACTCACATTCCGTCCTCCCTCTTGTGGATGGACGGATGCCTGCGTGCATGCATAAAAGCATTGAATTGAGTACCTTGCAGTGGCCAGATTTTACACCAGTCACTTTCACATGTCACCTTATCTTGGAAGTGACATAGAGGAACACAGAAATGGTTCCCTTAGCTTAAGTTATGGAAAAATGCAGTTGCCCTTATCTTCTTAGCTTAACCTCCAAAAAATTTCTGTCCAGAATAAGAACTTTCCTTTGCAAACACTGCCAGCCTCGTAATCCAACAAATAGGAATGCTCAGGGGGATTCACTCCATAGCTCTTTACTGATTTCCACTCATCTGCTTCCCTCTGACAGCCTGGGAGCAAGGACCAGAGCTAAGCCAAACGCCTGTCACGGCACTCACGCACCGTTGAAGGTCTGAGCTGTTGGGTGCATCACGCCGGCCGCTGTGCCTCCCCATCCACTGTGGGAGCAGGATCAGTTGCATCTCAAATCTCCTCCACACCCTCTGTGTCTTCGAAACCCCCTTTCCCATTTCCTGCTCTGAGCTTCCCTCCAGAGTTTCTGCAGTTGGGGCTGGTGGGAAACTCTGGTGTCTGCGAGGCAGGTGGGCCACAACCTCTCCAGCTGTGTGGACAGGGCCAGCTGGGGAAGGGCACCGAGGAGCAGCATACAGTCTCGGCTGGGTGTTGGGGATAACAAGGAAACCCCCTGACGATTTCCCTTTCCCCACTTCTCATGCAAATATCACATTCCATTTCAGTGTTCCATATAAGACAATTCCTGGTATTGGCAACACTTGAAAAAATATGTGTTTAGAAAAAGCTGGCGTGTGAGTGAGCTCTGGAGAGCATGCCCTTTGACCTTGGTTAAGAAAGGGAGGGCAGATGCTGAAGCTTATTTAGCCAGAACCTTTAGACTATGGGGTGATATTTTCTCCTTTCTAAGTTTATTTAAATAAAAGGAAAAGATGATCACAAAATAAAAACAGTGAAAACAATAATAGAAAGAAAGAAAGAAAGAAAGAAAGAAAGAAAGAAAGAAAGAAAGAAAGAAAGAAAGGTTTTCTTTCCCAACAGAAGCCCTTTTGATTTCACTCTCCCCAGTACCCCCGAACTTCTGGCTGCACCCAGACCTTCCTCCCCAGCCCCACCATTTGGCTCACAGTACTTCCTTCACATACAGTAGCTGGATTAGAGTTCAGAACCGAAGCCCAGGAATGCAATAAGATACTTTTACACTTATTGATCCTTTAAAAAAGAGTTTGTTTTCATGAAACTTTAATTTACTTTTTTTTTTTTTTTTTTTTTTAGCTTTTTAGCCTAACTGCTACACATTTTATCCCTGTTCTTTGTGAAATGCTAATCCAGCCCGGGGTTTTCATTTTCCGGGTGTAACTTTTCAGAAATTGTATATCTGCATAGCAACCCAGCAAGGGCTGCCTATGTCACGGTATCATATGTCAGAAAGATGAAAAGGGCTCCAAATCTAAGCTCTCCACAAACTTGGCCCTCCAATCCTGGGGCAGGGAGCTCCTTGGCCTTAATATAAATGGCAGGAGAGCCATTTCAGGGCCAGAGAGGTGCAAACTTTTATCTTGTTGATGACAGAAAACGACACATGACCTCAGCTCCGCTCGGTGGGGACGATCAAACCACAAACAAAGGCCGTATTTTTCTCTGCTCTCGTCCCTGCTGTCAGCTTCCAAGTGCAACCTGAGCCTGGATTCCGAACCCAGTGTCCAGATTAGAGATTGTTGACTCAGATTTAGTGGTGAAACGTGAGCCGGACTCTGTTGATGGCAGGCCTTGAAGGAGCAAGTTTACTTAAGCCAAGAGAGAGATTGGATGTCAGACCAGAGCCTGGCTTCTCCTTATCACAAACTTCCTGATCTGCCTCCGTTTTAATAGTTTCCACCACTACCACCACCAAAAGATGAGACAGAGAGAGGGAGAGAGAGGGAGAGAGAGGGGGGGAGAGAGAGAGAGAGAGAGAGAGAGAGAAGAGGAGGAAAGAGAGAGGAAGCACGCCCTCAGCTCCATCTCCTCAGTGTCATAAATCAGGAAATTAACAAGTGTGTAACTGGCCTTTGCCACAGTCAGAGACAATGAGCTTTTTGTGTTTCTTACCGGTGGCCAGCACTTAACCTAATCAATAAAGAGCTCCACTCAGAAAAGATGAAAAATGGGGGCTTGATCTTGCCATTTAAAGGGTATTTCCCAATACTCAGGCACATGGCTTTTACGAGGCTCAAACGCAGCATAGAAACTTGCCTTTCAGCCTGAAGGCAGGTCATTAAGAAAAATCATTACATCCCTTTCCCTGTCTCTGTCTCCATTTTTACCTTGGCACGCTCCCTGCTTTTCCTTGGCTTCTGATTTCCTCCTTCTTTTAGATTCTCTGTGCCTTCCGTAATTTATGTGCAAGATATTTTCCCAACCTCCAAACGTTTTTCCATTTGGCGAACCATGTCCTGACGCTTCCACACAAGGGGACCGTGGAGTTCATTTACCCTAGAAAACATAAGCTTGAAATGGAGAAGCCTAACAGGCCAAGGCCGGAGGCCCGGGTGCCACCCCTGGGGCCGTAGCGGGGTGGGTGTCGGGGAGGAGTGTCCTTTCCAGGTTGCCACAGATGCTTGGCTTCCACCCTCCTTGTCTCTGAAAAGGAAAGAATTCCTTCCAAGCCCCTTTCTCGTACAGTTTTTGGAAGCTTCAGGGCACCATATGGAGAATCATTTCATGATTCTCCTGATGGCTTTTACGTGAGCAGCTGTAACTTGGATGGCTTCCTTCAGGTCTGATAGCCTGTCGTACCTGCTGTGGACTGTCAGAACAGTCGCGCAGTGTGTTAGTCCTGTGCTGTTCTTGATAGGAAAGGAAACCCAGACCCCCTCCTGGCAGAGAACACTGTTACTTTGGGAAATGCAAACTGGGGAGGGGAGAGCTGGGGTGGGGGGTGCATGAAAGCCTTTGCTATGGGTCACTAGGGCCGTTCGCCCCAATGACATTTTTGTTCCAAAGTCGTGGAGTTAGGACTGAAGCAGAGTGGAGGTAATGCCTCGTCCCCAGAGTGCAGCTCACTGGCCTCTGCCCAGAGCTCAGAATCACCCAGGCTGGACTGAGCCATTCGGTGAGACACCATCGAGGCTGATGGGCTGGATTTATGTGCAGCCACTCACAGGGCACATCTGAACATTTTGGCTTCTGAAATATGAGCTACATCCATCGAATAACTGGCAGTTTTCTTTCTAAACAGTTGCCATGATGCAAGCTCCCTACATTTTATTTTTATTGAAGGTGGCTCATAAAGTCCTCTCTCAACTCTTGACCCAATACTTTGTTGATTTAATAAGCAAATGAAGGCAAAAAATCATTCTAATAAGGATAAGACTGTAAGTGAGTCTTTTTAGGGTGTTTATTTTGCTTGGATAGCATTCCCTTAACTCGCTGGACATCTTTGACCCTACAGATGAGCGCGAGGAGGGCAGAGGTGGGTTCATCTGCTCTACCTAACCACCGATGAATGAGGAGCCGAGCCCTTCAACTGTCACTTAAGGACATCTGGGAAAAACTCCATAAAAATCAGTACTGAAGATTGGTTGGCTCTGGAAACTCATTCACCCAGGTATATTTTTAGGCTTTTGCTTACCTTTCTTGATTTAAAGTAATTATCAAAACACATTAGAAAATAATAGCCAACTGGTGAGAAAAGGAACAGTTGGAGGAAGCAGAGCGATGGAGGAAAAGCAGCCACAGACTCTACTTTGGGCTTTCCAAGGAAATCCCAGAAAAATTCATCTTTTGCCTTCCCCTTCTTTGTGGGGCTGATCAGGGCTCTGGCTTGACCCTCCTCCATCACACAGTATCTAACTCCCCCGGAAAACCTGCCCCCATCAACCCTTCCCCCAGCTTGCCTCCTTCACTTGTCTCCATCCCTCTCCACTCTGAGGTCTGCCACAGGCCAACCAGAACCCCAGCAGATGTTTGTGTTTTATGAACCAACTAGGGGCCCGGTGCACAAAAATTTGTGCACTCGGCGGGGGTGGAGGGGTCCCTCATTCCGGCCTGTGCCCTCTCACAGTTTGGGACCCCTCAGGGGATGTCCACCTGCTGGCATGCCTGGCCAGCCTGGGTGAGGGGCTGAGGGCTATTTTCAGGCTGCCCACAGCCCCCTCCAGGTTCGTGCACTGGGGTGTGGGAAGCCTGGTGAGTGCAGGCGTGGATGTTTCTCATTGGGTGGCCCACCATCACACATGCCTGGTGAGCCCCCACTGCTGAGGGGACACACCTGGCTCAGAGTCGGGTGGCAGGCGGGGGGGTGGATGCTGGTGCATGGTCCCTGGAGGGGGCCCTGCTGCTGAGGGGACACACCTGCCTCCCTGTGTGCTGTGTGCCCCGATGGCACCTATTTCCAGGCCTCAGCCTTGGGGTCAGAGCTGGCTCCGTCCTTCTGCCCCCGAGGCTGCCCAGCCACCCGGAATCCATTGGGGCACACAGCACACACGGAGGCAAGCATAGCCTCCGTGTGTGCTGTGTGCCCCGATTGCACCTATTTCCAGGCCTTAGCTTCTGACCGGATCTATTTCCAGGCCTCCATCGCCAGCGCCCTGCTCCTCCCCCAGCGGTTGCGGCCTGTGCGTTTCGCGGCTCTCCGGCTTCTCCAGAGCTGCAGCCTCCGCCATCTTGGCTGGGCTAATTTGCATACAGCCGCTCTGATTGGCTGGTGGGCATGGCTTAAGCGTCCCAGAGAAATGGTTAATTTCAATATTACGCCTTTATTAGATTAGATGGGAGCCTGGAGGATCAACCAAATACCAGCCCCACTGAGAGGTGGATCCGGGCCATCTGACATCAGACACACAGAGTCTGCCTGTCCAGCAGGGCCAGGGCTTCTAGGGAGCAGACGGAAGGCTACATAGGAGCTGGCACAGCCTGAGCTGACCCATTGCTCTGCCTTCTCATGACATTCAGAGGCCGTTTGTGGGGGCTCAGGGCAGTTGGGCCCCCATGAGTCCACTGGCTGGCAGTCCTGGCCCACAGTGACCTCCCCTCATGCCAGAGCACCATGTGGTGCCCTGACTGTGGCTCCTGGCACAGGAACCAGCAGGAGGTTAAGGACCACTACCATTAGTAGTTTGGATGTGCCATGGGGCCCGATAGACATCTCTGCCCCCCACACTACTGCAGAACCAAGAAAGGAGACTAGACAGAGGCGGGGGATCCAGCTGGGAGACCTAACTCTCCACATCAGCTCCACCATTTTCTTCTGTGCTGAGGCACTGCTGGTTTTCACTGTCTCTGAGGCTTGGTTTCTCCATCAGTGACATGGAGCTCATATTACTCCTCAGGGGGTCCCTTCCAGGATTATGTGAGAGGATGTGTGCTGGTCCCCGTTTGTTTTTCCTCAGACTCACTCCTTAAGTTTGCCTGATCTGTCCTGCAGGCTGGGGCTTGACCCTGGCTGAGTCCAACCAATGGGAACTTGGGAGAAGGTGCTCTTTCCCTCTCTGCCTCAGACGGGTGTTTCTCCAGCAGCGACTCCTTCTCTGCCACGTTGCCAGGCCCCTTGAGAAGGCTTCCCCTCAGTATTGTAGCTCCACAATGGTCGCTTTGATCCCTTCAGCCACAGGGTTACCTCATGGTACCCCCATCTAGATTCTCAGCTCTCCATCACCGTGAACCAGCCCCCTTCATTGAATTCTCTTGCATGTGAATGTCTGAGGTGCTTGCTGTTTTCCTGGTTGGACCTGTGACTGACAAACAGTGTGGACTGTGTCACACACGTTGATGGAAACAGACATCCTAGAGATTTCATTCCACAGAGTGCAAGGGGCAGAGCTGCTCACCTGGGTCTCCTCACCCTCAGCATCAGATCCGAAACTTCCATCATTAGGTCAGGATTTTCCTGGGCCAGCTTTCAAGCTGAACAATTTTTAGAGGGTCTCAGATTATAAAAACTTAGAATTTTATAAGGACAGAAAAATGGGATAAGAACTATGTATGTTTTTAAATCAGAGATTAGTTTTAAAATATATACTATAATAAAATATATCCAGTGACTTCTGGTATGCCTTCCAGTTCCTCTTTCCTAAGGAACCTCCAGGTGATATGGTCTGGTGTGTCCAGATTCTGCTGACATTCTGCTCTGTCTCCCTCGATTCCTGTGTCCATCAGGCAGTACCGTATGTTCTGGTTTCCCGGCCTTGTTCCTATCTCAGTGGGTGTATGTTAAAAGCTGTCTTGTCACTGTACTGCTAGAAAGTTGTCTCCATCCACCTCCTGCTTTGTCTGTCCGGATTTTGCTCTGCCCCTGGTTTCTCTCTAATTGCCTTATTCTGCTTCTGCTGTGCTGTGGAGCTGGGGACGGTTGTACTCCACTCCTTTTGGCAGGAAGAGTAACTTCCTCATTGAGGTCAGAATTAAACGTGGATTTCCCCATTGGGCAGAGAGAAGGAGGCCACTCTTCCTGTGCAGTGTTATTAAGTGGAGCCCCGCCCCTGGCCCTGGCTGCCCAGTCCCAGGACCGTTCTTGCTTAACCATTTCCTGCCCAGCACCCTGTAAGCTATAAAGTGCTCTCTATTGAATTATTATATGTTGTGGGCCATTATTTGTTGGGTGTTGAGTGACCTGCATGTGCTGTGGGGGGAGAAGGGCAGGGCTGAGGGCGTGAGGACAGCAGTGCCCTGCCAAGGAGCAGATGTAGTGCATCTGTCTCACTCCCATCCCACAGGCAGAATTATGTGCTTTCCTCCCAAGCTGACAGGTCTTGAAAGGCATTCTTTACAGGTACGATTTCTCTCCTGCCCTTTGACTGAATTCCTGTTATTCCTATTGAAAATCTAATAACAAACAACATAGGGGCAGGTAGCTAGTGAGTGGCAATATCAAGAAGAGATCCTGGTTTTCATGAACTCTCAATCTAGTGTTGCTTCCATTAACCACCATGGTAATTTAAACGGACGAAAGCCTTGGCTGCCTTGATGGGCATCAGTTGTGTTCCACAGGTGTGAAGCTCAACAATTAATGGCACACTGGTACATCTCTAACTCTGGGCTCTCCAGAAAATGAAGTGTGTGTGTGTGTGTGTGTGTGTGTATTAGAGGCCCAGTGCATGAAATTCATGCATGGGGCGGGGGTCCCCTCAGCCCAGCCTGCATCCTTCTCACAATCCAGGACCACTGGCTCCTAACTACTCACCCGCCTGCCTGCCTGATCATCCCTAACCACCTCTGCCTGCCGGCCTGGTCACCTCCAATTGCCCCACCAGTTTGGTCACCCCTAACTGCCCCCCCTCCTGTCCTGGTTGCTCCTAACTACCCTCCTGCTGGCCTGGAACCCCTTACTGCCCCCCCTGCCAGCCTGGTCACCCCATGCAGCCTGCTATTCTGTTGTCTGTCCAGTTGTTTTAGTCGTGACAACCC
>PVJC01020422.1:0-29207 GCA_004026665.1 Murina feae
TATTGTCCATTCTCTTCACGCACCCCCAACACCCTTAACCCCTGAAAATTGTCAGTCCACTCCCTTTCTATGCCTCTGATTCTATTCTATTCACCAGTTTATTCTGTTCATCAGATTTTTTATTCACTTGATTCTTAGATTCACTTGTTGATAGATATGTATTTGTTGTTCATAATTTTTACTTTCCTTTTTCTTCTTCTTCTTCTCAAAGGATACCTTTCAGCATTTCCTATAATACTGGTTGGGTGGTGATGAACTCCTTTAGCTTTTTCTTGTCTGTGAAGCTCTTTATCCGACCTTCAATTCTGAATGATTGCTTTGCTGGGTAAAGTAATTTTGGCTGTAGGTTCTTGCTATTCATCACTTTGAATATTTCTTGCCACTCCCTTCTGGCTTGCAAAGTTTCTGTTGAGAAATCAGCTGACAGTCGTATGGGTGCCCCCTTGTAGGTAACTAACTGCTTTTCTCTTGCAGCTTTTAAGATTCTCTCCTTGTCTTTTGCTTTTGGCATTTTAATTATGATGTGTCTTGGTGTGGTCCTTCTTGGGTTCCTTTTGTTTGGGGTTCTCTGCACTTCCTGGACTTGGAAGTCTATTTCTTTCACCAGGTGGGGGAAGTTTTCTGTCATTATTTCTTCTAATAGGTTTTCAATATCTTGCTCTTTTTCTTCTTCTGGCACCCCTATAATTCTGATGTTAGTACGCTTGAAGTTGTCCCAGAGACTCCTTACACTATCTTCATACTTTTTTATTCTTTTTTTTCTTTTCTTTTCTTTTCTTTTTTCTTTTGGCTTTTCCGGCTGGGTGGGTTTTGTTTCTTTTGCGATCATCTCGTCTGCTGTTGGATCTCTGTATATTATTCTTTATTTCAGTCAGTGTATGCTTAATTTCTAGTTGGTCCTTTATCATATCTTTGAGGGTCTCATTAGATTTATTGAGGGTCTCACTAAATTTATCGACAGTCTCTAGAAAATTTTTGAAAAACCTAATAACCATGGTTTTGAACTCTATATCCTGTCATTTTCTTTCCTCCATTTCTGTCATTTGTGACCTGATTCTTTGTCTCCGCATTTTGACTGATTCCCTTTCTGAGTTAGGTGATCACTGAGAGGAATTAACCTCTAAGCCACTTGGTTATAAGAGTCAGCTGTGTCTACAGTGGGAGAACTTCTGTGCTGGAGACACTCTTATGGGGCAAGAGTTATTTCAGTGGGGCTTTTGTGCTCACTGCGTCTGCCCCGAGTGTGTTCCTTGTGGATCTGAGTTTTATTTAGGATGGTCCCACTCTGGCCACTGGGTGAGGCTGGCTCTTGTATCTTTAAGGAGGTGTTGATTTAGCCTTTGCCTTAGGCTACTCAGCCTTTTATATGCAAAAGCCTCTGACACAGTTTGGGAGGGGCGGGGCCTCGGGGAGTCTGCAGGGCAGGGCGGAGCAAATAGCTATGGCCGCTTCTCAGCCCTGCGCTAAAAGACACTGGGTCTCTATGTCCCATGGTAATTGCTGAGAGAAACCCGCTTTGGATTTTCTCCTAGTGCCAGTCAGTCCCCCTTCTCCGGGTGTGCATCTGGGTCCTCAGAAACTCGCCTGGAACTGGAGTTCAGAGCCACTGGGAGCTTGTGTTTCTCTCCGGTTTGAAAAATAGCCGCGTCCTCCGGTGCCAGTCCTCTCCCCGATCCCCTTGCGCGCACCTCCTGCCACTCCTCTGAGTCTCAGTTTCTTTCTAGTTGTAGAATTTTCACTCAGCCAGCCTTCCTGTGGGTGTGAGTGGTATCTATGTTTTCTTTTCGTGGTTATTCTGAAATAGTTGTGCACAGCTGCATTTACGGTGTTTACCTTATGCCGCCATCTTGCTGTCTCCAGAATATTTATTCTTAATAATTTGCCAGTTCACATCTTAGTGGCTATATCCTGTTTTTCTAGGTTTGTTTGTTTGTTTGTTAATAAAAGGGAATTTTTAACATATAGGCTGAGATAGAATAGTGTAATGAAGACCTATATACCCCCACCCAGCTTCAGTAATTCTTAGTTCATAGCTAATTCTGTTTCTCAGATCTTTCTTCTGCTCTCAGTATTATTTGAAAATAGATTCCATTTTGATTTAACTGTGGATTAAATCTTAAATAGCTTTTAATTCCCCAGCTTATGTGTCTTCCTTGCAGGCTTTCTTGTACTCCTGTGGCCTGAAATAACAAGGCAGTGTATAACCAGATGAGCCTTTCTAGTTACTGAACTCTACAAAGGCTCAAAACAAGGAGAGACACTGGAATTCCTGGGGTTAGGTCGGGGTATGTGAATCTATGTAGTACTTTCCTGTAGACAAATCAAACTGTCTCCCAAATAGGTTTCTAGGTGTACTGGTTAATAATGCAAATTTTTTTCAATAGATGGAGTTATACACATGTTTATATATATGCGATTTGATATGCATGCTATTTTGACAACAAGCTTCAAAACTTCATATGTCAAATTTGCTGAAGGTGTTAACATCATAGATATTTTTATGCTTAAAAATGTTGAATTTCATGCCAAGAAAAGAGCATTTGCAGGAAATTATAATTCATTATTTTGAAGAAAAGTGCTGCTGAATACTTGGGGAAGCTTATGGTGAACATGCTCCACCTCAAGATACTTGTGAACTCTGGTTTAAATGCTTTAAAAGTAATGATTTGTCTCTGCCTGATGATTTGTCTGCCCATACAAATATGAAAGACAAAGAACGTCCAGGTGAACTGAAAAAGTTTGAAGACCAACAATTATAAGCATTATTGAATGAAGCTGTGTGTCAAACTCAAAAACAATTTGCAGAAAGATTAAGCGATGCTCAGCAAACCATTTCCAATCATTTACAAGCAATGGGAAAGATTTTAAAGGAAGGAAAATGGGTGCCATGTCAACTTAACGAAAGACAAATGGAAAACCGAAAAGTCATCAGTAAAATGCTGCTTCAATGGCACAAAAGAAAGTCTTTTTTTGCATTGAATTGTGACTAGCGATGAAAAGTGGATTTATTTTGAGACTCCCAAATGCACAAAATCATTTGGTCCAGGTCAACCATTAACATCGACTGCAAGGCCAAATCGCTTCGGAAAGAAGACAATGCTTTGCGTTTGGTGGGATCAGGAGGGTGTGATGTATTCTAAAACGATTAATACTGTTCACTACCAACAACAAATAATCAATTTGAATCATGGTTTCGTTGTTAAATGACCAGAATGTCCCAGAAGACATGGCAAAGTAATTTTGCTTCATGATGATGCACCATCACACATTTCAAAACCAGTTAAAGACTCGTTAAAAGATCTTGCCTGGGAAGTACTAACCCACCCTCTGGATTCACTAGACCAGGCATCCTCAAACTACGGCCCGTGGGCCACATGCCGGGTGTTTTTGCCACTGCTGCCTGTCCTGCTTAAAATAAGATACATGTAGTGTGCTAGGAATTTGTTCATAGTTTTTTTTAAACTATAGTCCAACCCTCCAACGGTCTGAGGGACAGTGAACTAGCCTTCTGTTTAAAAAGTTTGAGGACCCCTGCTAGATTTGCTTCTTGAGATTACCACTTGTTCCAGTCGATGAACATGCACTTTCTGAGCAGCATTTCAAAACGTACGAAGAAGTGGAAAATTGGGTCTCTGAATGGTTTGCCTCAAAACAAAAGTTCTTTTGGGACTTTTATCCACAAATTACCTGAAAGATGGGGAAATGTGTAACTAGCAATGGACATTACTTTGAATAAGGCACTTTTGATGTTTCTTTTGAAATTACTATGTTTTCTTGGATTACAAAATTTGCTATTGTTAACTGGTACACCTAGTAAAGTTATTTTAAAGGGCACTACACAGTGAATCATAGGTTTTTGTCTATTTGTTGTTGGCAGTGGTGTTAATAAACCTATATAAATAAAAATGTAAATGTTCGTTTGTTCAAAATCTTAAATCTCTGAAAGTTCTTCACCGATTGCTTCGAAATTTTGACACAACATTGCATTCGAATACACGCGTGTTTTTATATATCTACTATTTTATAGATGTCACACCTCTGTGTTTTGGGGGGTTTTTTTTTTGTTTTGTTTTGTTTTCTTCAAAAAACCATGCTTTTTTGAAAAACAGCGCCCTCTGTTGAATGTAAAAACAACACACGCTATACTAAATATTTTACGATTCCATGTCAATGTTTCTGATTTACGATACATGCAATTTAGTGACGTCAAAGGAAGAATTGGTTGAAAAAGTATTTCCCAAAATTCAAATCAATTATAAGAATCATGATTGGCTGAGTGAATGAGCTATTCTTGCTGCCAAGAACAAAGATGTCTACGAACTTAACAATATTATTCAGTCTAACATTCAAAGTGAGGCAGTCACAAGTCTATGACACTGTTGTGGAAGCAGATGAAGTGGTTAATTATCCAACAGAATTTTTGAATTCACTCGATCTGCCAGGGATGCCACCACACGTACTGCAATTGAAAATCAGTGTGCCAATTATCATATTGTGAAATATCAACCAGCCAAAGCTTTGCAACAGCACATGGTTTGCAGTAAAAAAAATTAATGAGCAACGTCATAGGAGCAACAATCTTGACAGAATCTTTCAAAGGTGAAGATGTCCTCATTCCTCGCATTCCTATGATTCCAACAGATATGCCATTTCAATTTAAGAGATTGCAGTTCCCAATTCGATTGGCATTTGCAGTCACCATCAACAAAGTTCAGGGCCAATCTTTAGAATTGTGCGGTTTAGATCTAGACACTGATTGCTTCTCACATGGACAATTATATGTTGCGTGTTCTAGAGTCGGCAAACCAGACAATCTCTATATCTGCACAGACAATAGAACAACAAAAAATATTGTATACCCACAAGCATTATTCAGTTAAACATATTAGAAATGTGTGCTTTCTCTTTTCTTTCTTTTCCATTTAACCAGACTGAGCCACAGCAACACGTGGCCAGGTACAGCTAGTACTAAATAAAGTACAGGTATTTTAGGGCTGCCATTATTTTTTATTTTTGTATGCTGTAAAACTAGAGTCCCATGTGGAAGGATAGAACAGGAATGGGAATTTTACAAACTGCTGTATCTGGGAATGGTGGGGTAAAAAAAGGATGGGAGGAGTAGGATTTGAGCTATATCTGAAAAGTGTTATTCTTTAAAAAGAGAAAAAGCAATTAAGGGGAAATGTCAATATCTATTAAATCTGAGTAATACCTTTACAATATTTTGTTTAATTTTCTCTGTGAAATATAAAATAATACCTCCTTCCACAAAAAGTGTAATTAAAGGGTCTTGATACTCATAAAAAGAATAGAGGCCTGATGCACGAAATTTGTGCAAAAGGAGGCCTTCCTTCCCCCAGCTGTCGGCACCAGCTTCCCGTCTGGCACCTGGGACCTGGGCTTTCCTCACAGTCCCAGCTTCGTCTGGAAGGACGTCTGGTCTAATTAGCATATTACACTTTTATTATTATAGACTAGAGGCCCAATGCACGAAATTCATACAAATGTAGGCCTTCCTTCCCCTGGCTGTCGGGACCTGGGTTTCCCTCGCAGCCCCAGCTTCATCCGGAAGGTTCTCTGGAAGGATGCCCAGTCTAATTAGCATATTATGCTTTTTTATTATTATAGATTAGAAATTCCTGTGGGAGAATGATAGAAAATATGACCCAACGTTTCCGCTTTGTTTCACCACAATTAATCTTACTTTCATTCTTGCATTGACTTTCCATGATCATCATAAACTGATTTTCCCCAGATCATTTTTACTTAATTTTATAGTCATCTCTTATAACTTCAATTCACTTGATGTTTCCTCAAGTTATTTTATTCTCTTTTTTTTTTACCTTCTTTCCCCTTTCTTGGAATTCTTCTCGATTCCTTCACATTACACAAAGGTCCAACTGTAATCTGTTGACCATGGATGGGTGGATCTTGAATATAAGAGTGATAGTTCATTCATAAATAAGTTGCCTTTCAACAGCTTGTTAAACAAGATACAAAATCTTTTTAACAGCTTATTAATAAGATTTTTTTATCTTGTTTAAAGATGCATTCCCACAAGAGGAAGCTTGGTAGCCTGGTTTTACCTGTCCCAACCCTCTGCTTATGGCCAGAGATACACATGGACCTTTCTCCATTTCTTAGGTTTGACAGTTTAGGGAATCACCATAGATCAATAGCTCTTAAATTTTTGGAAGCAACAGATATCTTTGAGAATCTTACAATCCCTTCACAGAAAAGTTGTGTATAAAAGCACATAATCTTGCATGCACTTTTATGGAGTTAATCAGTATCTCCATCTATAGGCCAAGACCTTCAGATTAAAAAATCACTTCCAAAGAACATACAAATGAAAAATTTTTAATTTTAAATCATATTTGTTAAAACATTATTTTATATCCAGCCTGCCATATCCCCAAGCACTGCACTGAAATTGTGTAGTACTTCTCTATCTTGTCCTGTGTTTATGCTATTTAAAAAAAATGCTTTACCCTCTTATGTCACAAATTTTATCACTTTAAAATTTTTAAAGTTTAATTTGTTTTTCGAAAGATATTTACCTGATTTTTCATAATTTTTAGTATTTTCTTCTGATAACACTATTGGGAACCACTAACTAATTTCATCTCATTTAAAAGTTTGATAAGTATATTATAATTTTTTATCTGGATCTCTAAGGTAGATGAATTTGAACAGGCCATAAGACAGTCATGGCAGGCATCCTCATCATCTTTTTTGTTTGTTTTTTATATATATTTTTATTGATTTCAGAGATGAAGAAGAGGGGTAGAGATAGAAACAATGATGAGAGAGAATCATTGATCGGCTGCCTCCTGCATGCCTCACACTAGGGATTGAACCCACAGCCCAGGCATGTATCTTGACCAGGAATTGAACCATGACCTCCTGGTTCAGAGGTCAATGCTCAACCATTGAGCCATGCCAGTTGGGCCATCCTCATCATCTTTAGATGATAATTTCTCACAAAATACAGAATTTAGGCTTGACTCATTTATATTACATATTTGTAAATGAAGTATTCTAAAATATATAATGATGTATCTAAAGTATATAAATAGCACATAGAAAACACACATAACTAACTGAATTGCAAATAACTAGAAACATGATTACATAGGGTTTAGATGAAACATCAGTAGAGTTAGCTGGGGTTTTTTTGTTTTGTTTTTTTTCCTCTTTAGACTTAATCTTTGCAGAGGGCATCCACAGGAGCAGCTGGCATGCTTTTCTCCACCAGACGGAGAGGAGTCCCTGCATGACAGAGTTTTATAAAGTGTCTTTATATGCTATTTTTAAAATTATATTCTCATTTGCTTATGAAAGACCATTAAGAATGTGATAGTCTTACATGAATACAATTTTAGAATAACAAAGTATTAAACAAATATGCATTCATCCATAGTGATATAAAGACATGATTGTTTGAACAAATAAGTGTGAGAGAAGTAATGCTTCTTATAGGAGAACCAGAGGTCAGGCACATGAAATTTGTGCATACGGTCCCTAGACCTGGCCTACGATCAGGGCCATCTTCCTTGGCTGCCCGCAGCCAGCCCCACCCTGGCTCCCCATTCACCATCGGGCAATCGGAGCCTGCTGGCTGGGGAAAGGGACTAAGAGGTGGTCAGTGTGCCTCATTGTGACTGGTTGAGCGGTTGTTCGGGTCATTCCACCATTAGGGTCAATTTGCATGTTATCGTTTTATTATATAGGATATAGGATAGGGTTACAAATAGTATGTGGATAGATACTTCTTCCTACAGGAAGTGTAACTTAATTCTCCCTTTAAGTGTGGAATGGATTTAGTGACTCACTTCCAAAGAATAGAGTATGGGAAGGGGAAAAATAGTAACTGCAGTGGAGAAACTTGGCACATACTGCTTTAACCAAGTGATTAAAGCAGAAAAGTCCTGTCGACACTATGTATGCCTTCACTTTACTCTGGTGCTCTCCTGAAAACCCATGATTCCATTCTGATCATAAGAAAACAGCCAACCTATCCTTTTGAGTGACATCCTACAAAATATCTCAGAACTGTATGAAAAATAAAGTCTGAGGAATTGTTCAAGTTGGAGACTGAGACTTGATAACTAAAGTGTTTGGATACTGGGTGGGGTCCTGAAACAGAAAAGGGAAGTTAGAAAACCTGGTGGAATCTGAGTGAAGTCTGGAGTTTGGTTAGTAGGAATGTACCAGTACAACATTAATTTCTTATTTTTAATAATGTATCAGGTTGCTTAAGATGTTGACATTAGAAGAAACTGGGTGAATGGTGTATGGAAACATATGCTGTCTTTGTAACTTCTCTGGAAATCAACTTAATTCCAAAATAAAAGTTTATTTTAAAATACTATTTTACATATTCTTGATACATAAGAATTTTGTCTTAAAGGACTTGAATCAGTCAAATTTGCCTACTTATGAATTGCTAATACAATGGGGAAATAAAGATTTAAACAGGTGGCCAGACCTGAAAAGGAATTTGTGGGATCTACTAGTAGTAGTTAGGCTATCTTAACCATTTTTGTTGGTTATTCTCTTGAAATTTAAGTATTAAGCATATAGATATATGTTTTTATGTATGTGTAAACATATGTATTTATATACCCATATAACTTTTCCCCCTCTGGCTTTATTTGGTTTTAAACAGTAAGGACCTGGCTATGACTTGATTCTAATAGCAAATTGAATTTTATGAATTTGATTAACATAAAAGTGCAATATTTATACTGTTTTTCCCAGGTAATAAGAAATTTGGTTTTTTTGTTGTGTCAGATAAGAGATTTTATTCTTGGGATCTTTTCTTTCCTTTTTTTTCATCCTTACCTGAGGTTATATTTTATTGATTTTAGAGAGAAAGGGAGGGAGAGAGACAGAGATATCAATTGGTTGCCTTCTGTATATGCCAACTGGAGATTGAACCCACAGCCTTTTGGTGTACAGGGTGATGCTCCAACCAGCTGAGCCACCTGGCCAGGGCATTCTTGGTATCTTTATAGATGAAATATGAAATGGTGTGGGTGTGTGTGTGTGTGTGTGTGTATACACATGTATACATGTATATATGTATACATTTGTACATACACACATACCTTAAAAGTGTTTTTCTTCTATGTGTATTACTCCTTTTTTGAGGACTTAATTCATTGTCTCCCCAGATAAAACTATAAAATTATGGAAAATCAGTGAAAGGGACAAAAGACCAGAAGGGTATAACTTGAAAGAGGAAGATGGAAGGTATAGAGATCCTACTACAGTCACTACACTACGAGTAAGTACATAAGAAAAAATTATTATAATTCTGACGAATAGTGCTTTTGTATGTATGTGTGTGTTTTAAATATTTTTATTGATTTTTAGAGAGGGAGGGGTAAAGAGGAAAAGAAACATCAAAGTGAGAGGGGACCATTGATTGAGGGGATCGAGCCTGCAACCCAGGCATATGCCCTTTCGGTGCATGAGACAACACCCAACCAACTGAGCCAAACCGGCATTTTGTATTCATTCTACATACTAGAGGCCAGGTACATGAAATTCATGCATGGGGGTGGGGAGGGTCCCTCAGCCCAGCCTGCGCCCTCTCAGTCCCACGATGAATTGCCCCAAAGAGGTAGACCCTGCCCACCCATAGCAGCCCACTGGTCAATGGTCTGGGCCTCCCTCTGCAGGGTGATCATGGGGCAATGGCTGGCCCCCAACCAATTGCATTGCATCCACCATGACTGATCTGGTGCCAGTGGGTGTCATAGCATGGTCTTCCAGACAGTCATCCTGCTATTCGGCCATTCAGCCAATTTTCATACTACGCCTTTATTATTATAGATTCTAGATCCTGAGCCGAACTTAAAAAGGAATAATTACAATTTGCCGTGTCCCAACAATTTTGTAACTAGATAAGATGCTTAAGACTTTCAAACAGACCCTGACCTACATAGAGGTCACACTGTTGCCATGGGCAGAACCAAGATTCTACACAAGACTGTTATGTTCTGTGCCACGTTCTCCATCGCTCTTGTGGTTTGAATATCATCTATTACAAACTTAAGTTTCAAGATTAATTTTCTTTGGAGATGAAAAAAGTAGAAATGGACCAAATCTTGTTGCAGCTAAAAAACAAAACAAAAAACACACACCACAAAACAAGAATTAAACACACTGGGCTAATTTCCTTTTTAACCATCGATTTTTTAGGGAGAATAGAAGAGAGAGGGAAAGACAGAGAGAAACATCGATGTGAGAGAATCACACATCGATTGGTTGCCTCCTGCACGAGCCCTATCCAGGGCCTGGGCCAGGGAGCCTGCAGCCAAGGTATGTGCCCTTGCCTGGAATTGAACACGGGACCCTTTGGTTTGCAGGCTGACGCTCTATCCACTGAGCCAAACCAACTAGGGCTGCAAGTCTTTTAAGCAAAAGATTGGAACTAGGAAGAATGATAAATTTTAGTAGTATTGCTACCAGTAAAAGAAGATAAATTAGATTGTTCATTTTACTCATTTCAGTACTTCAGAAGATCAATATCAGTTACTTTTTAAACTAAAATTGTGTAATGTACTGTTTTATAGTTCCTCAAAAGCTGTAGAAATGAAGTGTTCTGAATCTTAGGTGCTATTATAAACAATGAACATTTTGTAATGACTTTTTCATGTGTTTTATTGACAGGTGCCAGTCTTTAGGCCCATGGATTTAATGGTTGAGGCCAGTCCACGAAGAATATTTGCCAATGCTCATACATATCACATCAACTCAATTTCCATTAATAGTGATTATGAAACATATTTATCTGCAGATGATTTGAGGATTAATCTTTGGCATCTGGAAATTACAGATAGGAGTTTTAGTATCCATTTTGTTTCTCGAGTTTCATTTGCGGGAGGGAGAGGGTGGTAGTATAAAGTCATTATAAATGTTTTCCCAAATCCTACTTTCATTGTTTATATTCTCTGTGTACAAACAAGTATGTGATATATAAACATATATATCTGGCACTCACATATACTGTATGTATATATAGAAAGAGTGAGAGAAAGAGATGTATACAAATATACTCATTTTTAAGTATGTTTTAGAAGTAAAATGTTAGCTATATGGAATTACACATTTGAAATAGGTGAATTGTATGTATGTGAATTAGATTTCTATGAAGCTGTTTTGTTTGTTTTTTAAGATAAGATGTTAGCAGCTTTTACTGCTATTTATATATTTCCAAGTGCATATCATTTGAAAAAATTAACACTTTACTATAATTCATAATCTGTTAATATTGTATAAAAGAGCCAGTTTTCCTAGACTACCTAGTAAAAATCCTCTTTTGTTGTTTTGATTTGCATTTCTTTTATCTTGAGTAAATGAACATTTTTTCATATTTGTATATTTTTTCTTTTCTTATTTTTTTTCAGTAGATATGCATGTTTTGTTGTTTTTCTTTGTTTTGTTTTTAATATATTTTTATTTATTTCAGAGAGGAAGGGAGAGGCGAAGAGATAGAAACATCAGTGATGAGAGAGAATCATTGATCAGTTGCCTCCTGCATACCCCACATTGGGATCGAGCCCAAAACCAGGAATTGAACCTCGACCTCCTGGTTCATAGGTCACTGAACCATCTCTGGGCTGTTTTTAAAGCACTTTTTTATGTTAAGTAAATCAGCTCAATCCTTTGTGGTACAAATAGTTTTCCCTTTTTTGCTCCTCTTGAAGTTTTGTTATCTTGTGTTTGGAATATACACTAAATTTCTTAATATTAAGGAAGATAAACTTATATCAGTCTATTCTTTATGGCTTCTGGGATTTGTATCACAGTCAGAAAAACAGATCTGCATTCTAAAATGATTTAAAATTTGCCCATGTTTTCTTCTAAGAATTTTTTTTTGTAGGATTAAAGGGATCAAATACGGTCTAGAATGCAATTCAGAGTATTTGTTCTTTGAAAAATGTAAAATTATTGCCCTTTTTTCTAAGTGGTAATTCCTTAATAAAATGCTATCCAGATATTGTGGATATCAAGCCTGCCAACATGGAAGAACTAACAGAGGTGATTACAGCAGCAGAGTTCCATCCAAATAGCTGTAACACGTTTGTATACAGCAGCAGTAAAGGCACTATTCGGTTATGTGACATGAGGGCATCTGCCCTCTGTGATAGGCATTCTAAATGTAAGTTATTTGTGTCTTTTTTTTAAAAAAATGATAACATTTTCTGTTTGTCTAAAATCTTTAGCCTCAGACATGGTAATCACATGTACATTGGTTTACAAGTCTTAGTTAAACCTCTATGCCCAGGGCTACTGTACCCTTTGGAAAGCTGACTCTACATGAGGCATCATAGGTTATTCTACTAGAAAAACATGGAAGGCTTTATCAGGGCATGTCTGTTGATATCCCAGTGGAGATACATGCCTAAGTGACTGTTAGTACCCAACAACCAGTACCAGTCTTTATGATGTGCATTGATCAACAGGGGGCAGACACTCAATTCAGGAGCTGCCCCCTGGTGGTCAGTGCGATCCCCCAGCTGACCCCCTTCTCCCCCACTGGCCAGCCAACCTCCTGCAGTCCTTCCCCACTGCCAGCCAGCCAGCTAGACTGAGGGACACCCCCCCGCGCCCCCCCCCCCACACACACACACACACACACACACACTGGTGCACGAATTCGTGCACTGAGCCTCTAACAGGGGTCCTCAGACTTTTTAAACAGGAGGCCAGTTCACTGTCTCCCTCAGACCATTGGAAGGCTGGACTATAGTTTAAAAAAACTATGAACAAATTCCTATGCACACTGCACATGTCTTACTTTGAAATAAAAAAACAAGGCAGCAAAAACACCCGGTAGGCCGGATAAATGTCCTCGGCAGGCCACAGTTTGAGGACCCTTGCAGTCTAATCTATACTAATAAAAAGGTAATATGCTAATTAGACTGAACATCTTCCAGATGAGCTACTGGACAAAGCCATGGTGGCAGGGCTGAGGCAGAGTCAGTTACAGGTTATCAGGCAGGCAGAGAGCAGTTAGGGGGATCAGGCCAGCAGGCAGGTGAGCGGTTAAGAGCCAGCAGCCCCAAGGGTTTCCTGATTGGATAGGGTGCAGACCAGGCTGAGGGTCCCCCCCCCCCACCCACTGAGTGCACAAACTTTTGTGCACCAGGCCCCTAGTGTGTGTGTGTGTGTGTGTGTGTGTGTGTGTATATATGTATGTATATATATGTATGTATGTATATGTATATATATTCATTTTTTAAATTGATTTCAGAAGAAGAGAGAGAGAAATATTGATGAGAAAAAATCATTCATCAGCTGCCTCCTACATGCCCCCTCACTGAGGATCAAACCCAGGACCCTTCAGTTCGCCAGCCAACCCTCTGGTCACTGAGCTTAACCAGCCAGTGCCCAAAGGATATATTTTTAATGGACTGTTACTATTTGAGAACTTGGGGTGATGTTCCCCAACCCTATATTCAGGTAGAGCAATTCCTTTTCTTTCCTATTTTGAGCTTCCTATTTCTTCTAAGAAGAGGTTTCCTTTGATTTAAGAAGTTTAAAAAGCATTGGGTTTTAAATAACAGGTTGCAGTAATTTTACCTGATCAGTAAAAAATAAAATGAGTTTGAGTGGTGAGGAGGGTGTGTGTTTTTTGTGCTGACAACACAGGCAAAGTCGGTGAGGTATATGCAGAACCTACAAACCTGGGGCACTAAGTCAGAAGCCGTGGGTAAGTCTGGTTCTGCTAAATTAGCTGTGGGCTCTGGAAGTATAAATCTCTCACATCTTTAGTTGTAGTGTTTTATCGCTTAAGAATCTTCCAGGGAGATTATCCTATAGCCAGAGAGCTGTCAGTTTTTTATTAGGCTGCCATTTTTAGCTGCCTCTTAGGAAATTTGTGAATTGTTTCAACAAGTGATTTGTGCAAGTCAGAAGATTATACAAATTGCCCTTTTTTTTTTTTTTTGCTTGTTTTTAGTGTTTGAAGAACCTGAAGATCCCAGTAATAGGTCTTTCTTTTCTGAAATCATCTCCTCTATTTCTGATGTAAAATTCAGCCATAGTGGTCGATATATGATGACTAGAGACTACTTGTCAGTCAAAATTTGGGACTTAAATATGGAAAACAGGCCTGTGGAAACATATCAGGTATTTGCAGTTTTTTCTTTCAATGATCATACACCCTATTTACTTGGAAGTTTTTATAGAGAAGGATTTTGTTAATCCTAACACAGTGTGTGTTCACAGTGAGGCTTTTGATCCATGCGTATTATGCTTTTCCTTATGGTAAATTTATATATACTTTTAAGGCATTATAGTAGTTTTGCAGTTAAAGTGTGATTATGTTACTGGTTTGGTTCATTATTGATAGTGGTTTCCCTGCTTCTGTCTGTATTTAAAGTGAGGAGGGAAGAACACTCTTTTAAGGTCTGGTGGTGGGAGGGAGGATTGGGAAGAGTGGTCAGTCTTAGTAGAGTTGTCCCAGTTGAAGTCTGTGTAGTGGTAGCTGAACTAGAGCTTAGCTTTGGCATGCCAAATAAAAGGGACTGACATTCTACCTTTGTCTTTAGACTAAAGGAAAAGGCCTTGAAAGCCTAGCAGACAGCTTTAGGAGTTGTCTGTCTCTTGTGGGATGTTAGTACTGGATTCACTTCTTGTCAGCCAGCCTGCTGCTCTTCTAGAAAAGAGAATGAAGATGTATAGAGCCAGGAACATGGACGGCATCAGATACCTGTGTTAGGTCCTAGGTCGCTAGAGTGTAGAAAACACTTAGCACTGCTTTAGGAATGCAGACTTGATCAATTTGCCTTATGCTATATATTATCAGTAAAATTAGAAAGGTATTTTTCAAACTTTTTAATCCTGTTTGACAAACCTAAACCACTTAATAGTCTCCTTCATAGTATTTGAAATTTCCAAATACATGTTACATTGAAGCAAAAGTAAAGGGATACAATATTGCCACAGTTTCAAATTACATCTGTATAACTGCCAATATTCTGATTGGTCTCCTAGTGATCCTCACCATTACTACCCAACTCCTTTTGAGAATAATTGATTTGTACCTTAACTTTATACTCATAAATTGTTTTTGAGAAACCCTGTATGTGCATTCTAAAACTTTGCTCAATTGTTACAATTTACCTATCTTACCTGAATGTCAGTTTTCCAAGTTATGCTGAGTTAGATTAGTGACTGAGAATAGTGTCACATCATACTCAAACGTAGCATGTGCAGATCGAGCTGTTGGTGGGTGGTAAGTGTGGCATCTTGCTGCGCTGTGTGTTATTGAAGGGTAATTATGATTTTGTTCATTTTTCACTTTTAATCCTGACCCTACAAGAATTGCAATTCCTCCAGGTTAACAAGTTTTCACTTAATGTCACATACATGTGACCTGAATCATTTCACTGTACTTAAAGTTAAGATGACTTTATGTTATTTCATAAATAATAGAGAATTCTAACATTTAGAGGGTACCTACTCCTTTCTGTCATCAATAGTGGTTAAGGTTCTTTTTTTCCTTCTGATTACAAGAATTATTTGAAATTCTCCTTTGTAATTTAACAATGTTAATTAAATGTATCAGGATACATTTTAAATATTAGAGTCATTTATTTAGAATTATATATTTTTAAAGGTATATTTTCATTAGCTCTTGATATTATATAAGTAATGTCAAGTGGAACCACATTTTCAATGATGCATACATACAATAACCATTTAATTTATCACCAAATTGAGGGATGATGATGCTGTGCATAACATACTTAATTAAAATGTAGGCTTTAGTATTTATGCCCAGAAAACTATATTTAAAAAGGGAGTAAAACACAGTATTGAGTGTTTTTAAATCAGCAATTAATAGACTGAAAGACCAGTGTTAGTATATTCAGATATTGCTGTAATAGTCTTTAGTCTCTTATCGGTGCCTTTTTCAAATGTTTTCTGATCTAAATATTTTAATTGAGCTTATAAAGTGCATGTGCCATGTCCAGAGGGTAGTTTCTTTATTGTTCAAAAGAAAATGTATGTTCATTGAAGGGGACTCATATGTCTGTAAATGGATTAAATAAACGCTTTTATTGTTACTAAGGGGATCAGATTTTAATAAGATTGACAGATATGTGTATGTGTCTACATATCCCTTTTTTAAAAAAAAATAATACTGACTTATTAAATCAATTTTCTAAATTTAATCAGTAAATCTTGAGATGTAAACTAAGAATATATATATTTATGTTTTTCCCCAGGTGCATGAATACCTCAGAAGTAAACTTTGTTCTCTGTATGAAAATGACTGCATATTTG
This sequence comes from Murina feae, assembly GCA_004026665.1. Lineage (NCBI taxonomy): Eukaryota > Metazoa > Chordata > Mammalia > Chiroptera > Vespertilionidae > Murina > Murina feae. The sequence continues at coordinate 16,312 of PVJC01020422.1, forward strand.
ACAAATTTGAATGTTGTTGGAATGGTTCTGATAGGTAATTGATTTTAATTTGAATTTATTCAAATGTGATTTTATTTTTTAAAATAATCCACTGTATGAATATAGTTTTGTTTATTCATTCATCAGTTGAAGGACATTTAGGTCATTTTCAACTTTTGGCTATTTGAGTGAAAGTTTTGTTTAACTAATTTTTTAATACTTTGCGAAATGTTCCAAACGCCTTTTCTTTTTTTAATATATATTTTTATTGATTTCAGAGAGAGAAACATCAATGATGAGAATTATTAATTAGCTGCCTTCTGCATGCCCCCCACTGGGGAGTGAGCCGGCAACCCTGGCATGTGCCCTGACCGGGAGTTGAACCATGACCTTCTGGTTCATAAGTCGACACTAAACCATACCAACTGGGCCAAATGTAATTTTAGAAGAGCAGCCGTTTTCAGCCCTTTTCTTCTCCTGGCACACATAAACGAATTACCAGAATTCTGTGTGGCACACCAAAAAATACTTTTTTTTTTCTTTTTCTTTTCTTTTTTTTTTTTTTTGCCAGTCTGATAAAAAAAATACTTATTCATTCACACCAGCTGGTTGTTGTTGTATTGGCTGCTGCTGTTTTTTTATTTGATAGTCTAAGGGAAAAGAGGTCAGGTACTGCATATTTTAAAAATTCTTGTGGCACATAGGTTGAAAATTGCTGTATTAGAGGAAAGAAATGTGCTATTTCATCACTCCTCCTAGTATGGTTGCCATATTTCCCAAAAGTATGGCAAACTTTTTTTAGATTGACATGAATTACAAATCCTAACTTGATTTTCCCTTTCCCCCAGAGTTTCCTTGAAATAAATTTAGTAATTTTATAGCAGTATTGGCTGATAAAAATTAAACGTGTGTCACTAGTAAATGCGAAAGTACACAAAATTCTAGATATTGTAAATTATTTAAATATCTTAAAAAATGTTCCCTTTTTATGAGCCAGATCAATCATAAATTTGACATGCCAGCTAAAATGTTGGCTGGCATTTCAGTTTGGTTTGTTACTCTATTAAACTTTTTAGAAATACTTAGACCTTGGCCAGGTAGCTTAGTTGGTTAGAGCATTGACCCAATATACCAAGGTTGCAGGTTTGATCCTGGTCAAGGCATATACAAGAGTCAACAATGAATGTAAAACAAGTGGAACGACAAATCTGTTTTTCTCTCATTCTTTTCCTCCCTCTCTCTGTCCTCCCCCTTCCTCTCTCTTAAAAAAAAAAAATCAATAGAAATATTTAGACAGTAGGTATTTCATGTGGGATGTTACACACCAGTGTCTCCAGATAATACATTAATACCTCAGAGAAGTGATGATTGCTATATATTATTTAATCATATTACCATGAGTAATTAGGCTTTTTATAATCCACAAATTTGCCATAGTATTTCTTTTCACTATGATGTCAAAATGTACCATTATTTCCAAAGATAAACAAATCTTAACCTTTCCATTTTATTTGTCAATACTTGTTTACCATTTATTATGTTCCAATGGAACAGAAAATAGTAAAAGAAAACATCATTTTGAGATTATTTAAATTTGCCATCAGGGTAATTTGAAGTTCTTTATTGAATAATAGCTTTATCATAGAAGCTTGATATGGTTCATGTTTGATGGTGTTATGTGTTACAGAAGAGAATAGAACTGGGATCATTTATCTTTTGTCTGATTTTTAAAATTATTTTATCTGATTGTCACATGAGGCCCACTAATTAGGCTGGCCACTATAACCCTAGAGTAGGAATAAGCAAGCTTTACAGAATGCTACTACTAAACCTAACGTATCAAATTGGAAAAAGGAAAGGGAAGAAGATAAGAAATTAGCAAATTTGAAGAGAAGATATTGCTATAAAGGATTGGTTCACTGCTCACATTGTTTACACAGGTTGTTAGGTTTCACTGTCAAAAGTTATTTCCCTTAACATTTAAGAAAAAATGTTGAGCCCTAGGTGGTTTGGCTCAGTGGATAGAGCATCAGCCTGTGGACTGAAGCATCCCAAGTTTGATTCTGATAAAGGGCACATGCCAGGGTTGTGGGCTCGATCCCTAGTAGAGAGCGTGCAGGGGGCAGCCAATCAATGATTCTCTCTCGTTGTTTTCATCTCTCTCTCTCCCTCACCCTTTCTTTCTGAAATCAATAAAAAAATATATTTTTTAAAAATTTTTGAGAGGATCTCAAACTTAGAGAAAATTTATAAGAATAACACCTCTTATTTAGCCTCTACTCAGGTTCCTTCTGTTGCTGTTTGCTGTGTCAGTCTTCATGTATATTTATATGTAAACACAAACACACTTATTTTGTATGTGTATGTGTGTACGTGCGTGCATGTGCACCAGTTGGACATAAACTCCAAACATGATGCCCCATTGCCCCTAACTTTGAGTATTTCTTAAAAGGCACTCTCCTTTATAATGACAGGGCAACAGAAAAATTCTCATTGATGCACTGCTTCCATCTAATCTACAGATTCCATTAAAATTTCTCCAGTTCTCAATCATGTCCTTTCTAGCAAAAAAGGGGGGGAGGGGTTCAGTATCGAATCCAAAAGCATATCTGACATTTGGTGGTTCTATCTTGTTAGTCTCCTTTAATCTGCAATAGTTGTTTATTCTTTCCTCATCTTTCATGACCTTGGCATTTTTGAAAACACAGGCCAGTTATTTTAAAGAAAGTTTCCTCTTAAGAAAACATATATATATTATAGATTTCAGAGATGAAGGGAGAGGGAGAAAGATAGGAACATCAATGATGAGGGAAATAATTGATTGGCTGCCTCCTTCATGCCCCCTACTGGGGATTGAGCCCACAACCCCATCATGTGCCCTTGACCAGAATCAAACCCAGGACTCTTCATTCAGTCTGCAGGCTAATGCTCTATGCACTGAGCCAAACCAGCCAGGGCCAGAAAGATTCTTAGTTTGAGTGTTGTCTAGTGTTTCCTCGTGAATAGATTCACATAGCATGGGGATGCCAGTTTAATTACATTCATTGTTTGAAAGAAATACCATTTTATTATCTTCAGGTACATGTACCAACATGAGTGCAATTAAAATGTCAGTTCTTTGGCGGGGGGGATTGACTTTACTAAGTAGATGGCAGTCTTTTGCATTCAATATATAACCTGTTTTATATATAATCCTATATAATAAATGGGTAATATGCAAATTGACCTTAACAGCAGAATGACTGGTTGCTATGACGCACACTCACTACAGGGGGCAGATGCTCAACCCAGGAGCTGCCCCCTGTTGGTCAGTGTGCTTCCACAACAGGGTTGCTGCCACTCAGCCAGAAGCTGGCTTGTGGCTGGCCAGCGGCAGTGGCAGGAGCCTGTCCCGCCTCTGCAGTAGTGCTAAGAATGTCCAACTAACAGTTTATGCCCGACCCCCTAGGGAGCAGGCCTAAGCCAGCAGGTGGACATCCCCAGAGGGCTCCCAGGCTGTCAGAGGAATGTCTGACTGCCAGCTTAGACCCAATCTCCGGGGGGAGAGGGTCTGAGCCAGCAGGTGGACATAACCCAAGGGGTCCTGGATTGTGAGAAGGTGCAGGCTGGGCTGAGGGACCCTCCACCCCTACCCCGAGTGCACGAATTTTCATGCACCAGGCCTCTAGTATCCTATATAATAAAGAGGGAATATGCAAATTGACCATCACTCTGGTCAATTTGCACCCACACCTGAGGCTAAGCTCCCATAACGAGCCTTAAGGAGCAATCAGCAGGGACCTGAAGCTGTGCACCCACTCCTCCTGCATGGGGTTTGACAGGGGACCTCAGGTTGTGCCTTCCACCCACAGGGCTTGACAGGAGACCTCAGGCTGCTCCCCCCGCCCTGGCACCAGGCAAGAGGAACTCAGGCTGCACCCTCTTCCCTGGTGGCAGACCGAGGGACCTCAGGCCATGCCCCCCGCCCTGGCCCCAGGCCAGGGGACCTGAGGCTGTGCCCCCCACCCAGCAGGACTTGACGGGGGCCCTCAAAGTGTGTCCTCCGCTCTGGTGCTGGGCCAGGGGATCTCAGACCATGCCCCCCAACCCAGCACCAGGCCAGGGGGCCTCAGGCTGTGCCCCCTGCCCCGGCACCAGGCTGGGGGATCACAGGCCACTCCCTCCGCCCAGCAGGGCTTGATGAGGGACCTCAGGCCATGCCCCCCTGCCCTGGCACCCAGGGGACCTGAGGCTGCACCTCCCAACCTGGCAGGGCTTGACAGGATGGGACTGGCCGGGTCTGGATCTAGCCCAATGAAGGGGTGCCGTCCAGGTTTGGATCTCGAGCGATTTTGAGGTGCATGTGGGTGGTTGAAGACTTGACTCTGGGTTCCATGGTGCACCCAAATAGCAATATTAAAATATTTCCTCTAATCCCCTTTTAATGTGCATGAATTTCGTGCACTGGGCCACTAGTTTGTAATAAGAGTTGTTTTCAAGCATTACTTTAAGCAGTTTCTTAGTATCTTATAATCTTATTTACAATTATAATATAATTTAAGTTATGTGGGAAGGATAATAATAGCACCAGACCCTTTGCAAATTAATGGTTTCAAACGTGAAGTTTTGCTTACTGGAATACTTGGTAAATGTTGAGCAGTGATGGATGGCAAGTAGGACTGACAGAACATGCCTTAGGCAGGCTAAGAATTTGGCATCCTTTAAACTGATATTAAAAATATTTGTCCAAAAATTTGCTTAACATGTAGTATTATAAGTTAATTTTTTTTTCTGTTAATAAACATTGTATATGCTACTTTCTCAATATTCCCAGAAGGTTTCCTTTAAGCATCGTAAGATGTGATTATCCAAACTAGATAATAATGTCTTGGGAACAAATTAAATAGTTTACTATTTAAATCATAAAGAAAGCATTGGTTTCTAATGAACAGTTGTATACCGTGCATTTTTCTTTTTGGTTTTAGAACCTGTGAGTCCCCCAGTTGGTATTTCTAGAAGTTGGCTGGTCAGATTGATCACATAGTTGCAAAAATACTCAACAAAGATAATACTACTAAGAAGCTTTACTTAGGATGCTTTCAACTTTGGTGATAGTTTTGGTATTCATGAGAAGGAGTAATTAAAAGAAAAAGTTAACCAGCACTATATTTCTGGGTTAGTGTCAGCGGCCTTCACCCTAAAATTAAAATCTGCTTCAAGGAGCTGCTGTTTCTGGTAGAGCACCAAGCTAGGTTTCATCACTGAATCATTTTACTGAAAACAAACTCTTTAGGCACTTAATTGATTGAATGTTCTGTCTACTTTTACAGTGTTGTCATGACTGGATCTTACAATAATTTCTTCAGAATGTTTGACAGGAACACAAAGCGAGATATAACCCTCGAAGCATCACGAGAAAACAATAAACCTCGCACGGTTCTGAAGCCACGCAAAGTCTGTGCAAGTGGCAAGAGAAAGAAGGATGAAATAAGTGTTGACAGTCTAGACTTCAACAAGAAAATACTTCACACAGCCTGGCACCCCAAGGAAAATATCATTGCTGTAGCGACTACAAACAATCTGTATATATTTCAAGACAAAGTGAATTAGGGTTGGCATTACTAGCAGAAGAGCCCACTTCCAGCTTAGTCAAGATAGTTGAATCTAGCATTTGTACCTAAAAAAGAGAGAGGTCCATTGTGGCGCCCCCTTCCAGTGTTTGACAATGTGCCATTCAACAACACTTTTTTATAGCTACATGGAGAAAGCTCTGGATTCATCACTATGGTGTTCTCCATGTTTGCTAGCCATTTAGGTAAGGATAGGGCACTTTTAATTTAAATGACTTCTTGCACCATCTTGCCTAATGGACTAGATTGGACCGTGTCAACATTGATTTACTCCACTTTTTATGCCTTCCATTGTGATGATGTCAAACACAGTGAAAGCCTCAGTCATGCTTATGGGATTTAATTGTGTATCCTCATTACTGTATCATTTGTGGGGTACACCCCGCCACCCTTTTTTAAATTAAATACAGCTCATTCTTACTGTGGCTTGTAGCATTCCTCCTCTTCTGGCCTCCTGGACTCTTCCCTTCATATCCCTTACCCTTGCCCCTCCACCCAGTCTTGGTGGTGGTGTATTAAAAAAAGAAAGAACGAAAGCACACAAAATGAGTCAGTTTGGGGTCAGTGGTAAAGGGGGGTATATGTTGCGAACAGATGTTTTAACAGTTGGCTGTAATCACTCCTTGCCATGTCTGGCACTGAAAATAAGGGAAAAAAAAAAACTACTGAATAAAAGTGACAAAGAATGGTGAATCTGGTTTTCTTTTTCTTTTTAATCTACCTCTTTAAGCCAGTATTTTGTGTCATAACTTTTGGGCAAAATGAATGAGTTTTCATTATTTTGGTATTTTTGTTAATTATTTTTAACAAGTGTTCTTTTACAAGGAGTCAGAGAGGTATTAGTTCTGTATGAACATGTTTTGGATATATATTGGTATTACTAAGGATTTCACAACCTATAAATGCTATTAAGAGATTTTTTTTTTTTACTGTGGTTATAAGGGTATTGGATCTGTTGTATCTATACTTACCTGTTAATGAAATTGTAAATAGGAACCAAATTTGTAGCTTCATTTTAAATGACTTTTTACAGTACTTAATTTCATTTTTGCCTTACTAAATACTAAGACAAAGACTTAACAAGTAAAAGTCTTTTTTGACATTCAATCATAAAACATAACACAAAACTATCCTCAAGTGATTATCGTAGATAAAATTGACACTGCACTAAATATTTTTATTGTATCTTACTGATATCAAATCTGAATGAAATGTACTTTGTCACAAATGTTTTTTTCTCTATTTTTGGTTTTCCAAAGCTATTAATATTAAAGACAAACTTTAAAGATACAGTGTTCGAAAAGTGCTTAATGGACTCCAACAGCTGCCTCAAATAAAAGTTTAGTAATCTCTATATGACATTTCCCTAAGTGGTGATACCTTATCCAAAGATGAAGAGTACCCCTATTTTATATAGGTAGAATGTACCTTTGTCAGTCTTGCAGAAGCTTTAATGGAAAACAAATGGATTTTATTTTTAAAAGATAAATTGAGTAGGCATTTATATTATTAAAGAATAGTAGTATGCTTTGCTTGAGTAGTAATATAACCTTGAATTTTAGAGGACTCAGTGCTTCTATATATGTCCACTACCTACTGTTCTATCTCATCAATGAAAAATGATTAAGCAATTTGACCAAAACTTCCTCTACACTTATACAAATATTATGTCTTGTAAGTTAACATTTTTAGCACACAGGAGGAATTTTATGTAATAAAATTACTGTATCTTTTGGACTTAACAAATTTGAATTTGTATTTAAATACAAGGATTATATGTCTGATTCTTAAAATAATGGCACTTTTACTAATTTATTTGGGGATCTTGGGTGCATTCGTAATTTGTGTTACTGGTTCTTCACACTTGGAAGTGGGCTATTCTCCTCCCACCAGTATCAAAGGCTGATCCTCTGTCTCTGAGCAGGCAATTTTCCAGATCTTTTTGGAAGATTGTTTCCCTAAAGTTTGGGTATAGATCTTGAGATAAAACGTCAAACAGCTCTTGGAATTTTTAAAATTTAGTAGCTATAATGATCCTCATTCATGACACTAAAGGTTAGCTTTTTTATATTTAAGGGAAACATTGCTAAACTTAAAATGCCTCTATAAAGGAATGCTATATTATAAATTATTGTAACAATATTCTTAACTATCAATTTTTAATTTCTTTGGTGTAGCACACTATAAGCCCAGCCACTCATGGTCGTGGTTAATCTTTTTAATAAAAATTATACTTAGAATAAACTTAGTCTTGTCAACTTGCTTGTATTCTATTCTCTTGATACCTACAAACACATATTCTCCTTTTGTCGTAACCTTTTTAAAAAATAATATGAAAACGCATTCTGTTAATCTCTTTTGATCTCTTTCTTTAGTGGCTGGGCATTAGTTACTTTATAAGTCTGTATCTATATCAATACATTTTTATATAACTACTGGATATTAATCTTTTTTTGTGAAGCTGTTAGTCTCGGAATAAAAGAAATACACTTTTCCTTTCAAATTAAGTGAGGATTTTTCTGTTTAGTTATTTCTACAGAAAACAATGTTTTTCATAGAAAATTTTATGTGACAGCTAAAACTGATGAAAGTATTTTTAGTGAAATATTTTTAGGGAACATTGCTTCAGTGTGCTTTTTTCTACCATATGCAGTCAAGTCAATTCAAGTGGAGATAGTAATGTTCACTTTAGAAAGAACAAAATCAAGTTCTCCCTCTCCCCCAAAGAAAAGATGTATGCTAGGTAATCCAGATTCAAGACATTTTTCTTTAGTGTTTGGGAGCTTAGTTATCTGTTCAGATGGCTGATAATTTAATTGTGTATGTGTTACCATGGTTAAAAATGTTTTTTACATGCCTCCCTACCCCACTCCTCAACTCCTGAGCTTGGAAACTGATCCTGCTTCATTGTGTAATTATGTATATGAAGTCAAGACATTATAAATCCATTTAGTAAACTCAGATGTTTGGTGCATTTACAAAATCATGGGGTGTTCTCAAATGCTGGAGATATTTTTTAAGTGTAATGGTCAATTGAATTTTTTCTACTTGACATTTCATGGAATAGTGGTATTAGATTTTGTATCCTATAAGAATTAAGGAACACCCACTTTACCAGCTTAAATTAATCCTATATAATAAAAGGGTGATATGCAAATTGACCCCATCAGCAGAACAACTGATAATGACTGGTCTCTATAACACACACTGACCACCAGGGGGCAGACGCTCAATGCAGGAGCTGCCCCATGGTGGTCAGTGCACTCCCACAGGGGGAGCTCTCCTCAGCAGCGCTAAGAATGTCTGACTGCAGCTTAGGCCTGCTTTCCGATGGCAAGTGGACATCCCCCAAGGGGTCCCAGACCAAGAGAGGGCACAGGCCAGACTGAGAGCACCCCCCACTTCAAGTACACAAATTCTTGCACACTGGGCCTCTAGTATATCTATAAAAGCCTAAGTGACCCTTACGACCAAACAACTGGAATGATCGGTTGTTATGACACACACTGGCCACCAGGGGCAGACACTCAATGCAGCTCCTGCGTTGAGTGTCTGCCCCCTGGTGGTCAGTGTGCTCCCACAGCAAGAGTGCCACTCAGCCAGAAGCCAGGCTCATGGCTGGTGAGCACAGCTCTGGAGGCGGTAGTGACAGCAGTGATGGTAGGTGTAGTGGAGGTAGGGTGAGCGGGAGCAGAGCAGCACCTGGCCCCATCCCTTGTACCCCATAAGCCTGTAGTTATAATCTCTGGAAAACGGTTGAAGTGTGGCTGCTGGGCTCCTGGAACTCTGCCTGGAGCATCAAAAGCAAATCTTGGGTTACCTATTGCCCCAGAGGTACAGAGGAAGGCAGCAATGTAACAGTGGCCACAAGGTGGCCACTGACAATCAGGGTAAAAATCAAAGAGATGGATCTGAAGGGTGGAGGCATGGGCAACAGAGCACCCAGTGCCCTCAAGATCCCCAACTTTGTATTTTTCACCTTGGAGCATCTCTTACCTGGCTCCGAGCAGTGGAAAGCATCCAGCATAGCTCAAGGGGACCTCCCCGCCTGCAAGGCGCGACCCTACTGCAGAAGGGACATTTGGAAGTACTTTCTCAGGAAGCTGCAGGGAGGACAGATGCCCCACACGACTTCCTGGCAGCTCACAGGGACATGGAAACTCCCTGGGCATGCGGGCACGGGCTCCTGATTTCCTTTCAATGTGCACGAATCTGCACATAGGCCACTAGTAACATATAAAAGGCCCTCCTAACACAGTCCCTAACAAACACAAGGCACTACAGAGATTAGTTTCCTCCAAAAGTAATTTGGTGACCTAAACTGGCATAACAGGAAAAGCTAATATTTGTAGTTTTTAATGTTTTACACCTGTAACTACCATTATGTGAACAGCAACAAGTTGAGGACTTTCCCACTAGGGGGCAACAGTTAAGTCTTCAACAGCATTTACCAGGTATTGAGAACAAACAAGTTTCCTGGAAGAACTTCACAATTAAAAACAAAATTGGGAACTAAATAAAGAGAAAGTCCAAAACATTTATGCCCAAATAACATGACCCTGGAGTGAGAACTTGAAGGCCCAGTAATGGAGGGAGAACCCAAATGTCAATATGATGTCATATTTTAATGCAGAAGCAGCAAAAATGAAATAGAAAGTTTTGGGCTGCCTTTCTCTCAATCAGAGATTACTCAGTCTGCCTACCCTTTTGCAAAATCAGATCCTTATTAGCTTTCTCCTTATAAGAACAAGAATTTCATATTGCACAATTATGCTAATATAACTTAGGAACGTCAATTCCTTTTAAAACTTACGTGGTCTGAATACATGTCCAGAAAGTACCAAAAAACAAAACAAAAAACATCAGTAACTAATTCAGAACCCCCATTCATGTTTGCATATTTTTTACTCTCTTGTGAGTATACATTTTTAATGGAATTGTGTATACAGTTTAATGTCCTGTTTCTCTACAACTGTATTTTGAGCAGTTTCCTATATCAAATATTTTCTTTAAGCAAAATTTTCTTGTCTTCTAGCCTCACATTTATGGATCATTTGTTATTTAACCAATCCCTGTTGTCAAGACTGATTTTTGTTTTTGCAAGTTTAAGTACTGGAGTAGTAAACATGCATGCCAGTTGTGATGTGTAAGATTTTTGGGTTATATTCCTAGAAATAAAGTCAGATTTCCCTTCCAAGTTGCATCACAAGTGCAACGGGGTTTTGAATGTCTTTTCATTATAAGATTGATGAGATGCCATGGGAAATTAGCCTATGGTAAAGCTGGTTTTGTTATATGTCATTTCACTGTGGGCCCAAGAACCTATCAACACTTATATATGGTGTTACCCATATATTCACACTCACTAATGGACAAAATCCCATATTTTACCTATGTTAATATGAAAAAGTTGAAAATAACCCAGTTTGTTTTTTCATATTTCTAACTAGATATTAATATGTATAATCTGGATACAGACCTTTACCAGATATGTGCTTTATAAGTATTTCTTCCCAGTCTGAAGCTTGTCCTTCGTTCTCTTAACAGTTTTTTAAAAAGAAATTCTAAATTCACAAAGTCCACCTTACCAACTTTTTCTTTAATGCATTATGCTTAGCTAAGAAATCTGCCTAACTTAAAGTGATAATAACAGTTTAATAGTTTTCAGTTGTTACATTTAGGTCTGGGATCCATTTGAATATATCATAAAATTATGCGTTTTCCTATGCACCTTTGTCAAAAAATCAGTTGACACTTAAGTCTCTGAACTATTCCATTAGTTTGTGTTTTCACCCATCCTGCATTGCCTCGATTACTTTAGCTTTACATAAGCAAGTAATCCAACCTTTTTTTTTCTTCAAAATTGTCTTGCTATTTCAGTTCCTTGGGCTTTTCATGGATGTTTTAGAATCAGCTTGTTAACAAGCAAACAAATACCCACTTTGATTTTGATGATGATTGCATTGAATCCATAAACCAGTTCAGGGAGAGTGGACATGTTAATATTTGTCCTGCAATCCATGAGTACAGCATATTGTTCCATTGATGCAGGTCTTTAATTTCTTTTATCAGTGTTTTGTTTTTTTAGCATTCAGATCTTGCACAAAAATTGTTAGTATCTCAAAGTTTATGTGTTGCTACTGTTATTTTAAAATGTCAATTTCCAGTTCATGCATAATAGCTAGAAATACAATTGATTTTTTAAAAATTTTTTTATTGATTTCAGAGAGAAAGGAAGAGATAGAAACATCAATGATGAGAATCATCCATCAGCTGACTCTTGCATTTCCCCCATAGGGATTGAGCCCACAACCGAGGCATGTGCCCTGACCAGGAATTGAACCATGACCATAGGTCCATGCTCAACAGCTGAGCCACACCAGCCAGGCGATTTTTGTTTATTGGCCTTGTATCCTGACTCCTTGCCAAATTAACTTACGTATATCTTTAAAAAGTTTTCTGCTTACTCATGTTATCAGATTATTATCCTATATAATAAAAGGCTAATATGCAAATAGACTAAACAACAGAAGGACTGGTCCCTATGATGCACACTGCAGGCTTACCAGCCCAATCTACCCCGATTGCCCCCCCCCCCCAACCACAGGCAGCCCCTCCTCACAACTGGCCATGCTCCCAATTATTCCCACCTCCCTCTCAGGTATTGAGCTCTGCCTCCCCCAAGGCCACTTGGTCTCCACAGGGCAAGGCGGCTCCAGTCAGTGAGCTGTGCCCATATCTACAGCGCCCTGGACCAGATGGCCTGCAAGATCAACCTGGCCAAGTTTACCCACAGCAAGTGCTCCACCCTCATCATGACTCACCTGGCAGCCAGAGCCTGAACATCCCGCTACTGGACAATGCCGTCAACTTCAGCTTCCTGGCCAAGGGCAAGCTCTTCCTACACCAGTGGGTTGTGTGGCCCGGGCTGGCGGAAGCAGCATAACCTGCTCCTTGGTGGCCCCAGATGAGGTCCCCTAACTGCTGGACCTGCACCTGTTCCAGGGCCGTGCCCTCAACCTCTCCCGCCCCCACGAGGAGCCCTCAGGTGCGGTCGGCGTGGACGGCGTGCTGGGACGGGTGCTAGGGAGCATGGTGGACCAGGAGGCCTGCGGCCTGTGGAACACCCTGGAGGCGTCCCTGGAGCTGGAGGCCTGGGCCTGGCCGACAACGCCCAGCAGCAGCACGTGCCTTGCAGCAGGCGCCCTCCTCAGAGTCCATCAAGCGGGCCAAGGAGCTGGACCTCGCGGGGCTGGGCCTGCACCCCCTCTTCAGCTTGAGCTTCGAGAAGGAGGAGGAACTGCAGCG
>PVJC01020423.1:0-29190 GCA_004026665.1 Murina feae
AGATCAACATAGAGGGGGTGCCTGCTCCAAGCCTTGACGGTGTGCCTGGGGGCAGGTCCCCAGCAGGTAGACACACACAGGAGGACTGCTCCGAGCCTCAGATGCGGCTGGGGGCAGGTCCCCAGTGGTGACACACACACACACAAAAGGCACCTGGCAGACTGGGGCCATCATAGGACATCCACTGAGGGGTCCCAGAATGTGAGAGGGCACAGGCTGAGCTGAGGGACTCCCTCCACCCCGAGTGCACAAATTTTTGTGCACCGGGCCCCTAGTAGAATATAGAAAGAAATGGGCTTTATTAGTTAAAACTCAACTTTTGGATAGTATTCAAGGGATTATTTTGAATTACCTTATTTTTCATACAATTTTCTTGTTTCTCTTCTTTTTTTATCAGTTTATGGGTTGATCAGCAGTGAGCCAGGAACAAAAATGTTCTATTGTGCCCATAGATAATATGAGTAGAGAATTCCCAAACTGAGCTAGCATAGCAGTACAGAACTAGAACTTCAGAGAAATATGGAGCAGGCCATGACATCTATAGCACTAATCATTCCTGAGTATTGAGATTTTTATGATTTAGAATCTAATATTGCCTAGATAATTTGAAAATACCTCTTAATGTTAACGAGTATAATACCAACTACTGTCTTCTACTTATAGCATGCAGTATTTCAGTGAAGTTGTGTTTGTGCTATGCTGGATGGGAATAAGAAGCAGTCAGTATTGAACAATTCTTGGAAAATATGATGTCCTTTGTTTTATAAGCTCTCCATATATTATCACAAGTAAGAAGTATAAATGAAGCAATGATGAAATGGATTACACCACCACAAGACTTTATGCCTTCCTTTCCTCCCTTCCTCCCTTCCTCCCTCTCTTCCCCTCTCTCTCCCTCCTTCCCTTCCTTCCTTCCTTCCTTCCCTCCTAACTTCGTTCCTTCCTTCCCTCCTAACTTCCTTCCTTCCTTCCTTCCTTCCTTCCTTCCTTCCTTCCTTCCTTCCTTCCTTCCCTCCTAACTTCCTTCCCTCCTAACTTCCTTCCTTCCTTCCATCCTTCCTTCCTTCCCTCTTTCCTCTCACATTTTTTCTTCCTCATTCCAATCTTCTTTCATCTGCATATTTTCTCCCTTTCTTTACATCTATTTCTCCTTCCTCTTTTTCTTCTTCTTGCTAGATTTCTTTCTTCAATGCACTTTAACTGATATTTACAGTTAGCACGTGTTATACAAGTACATATTCTATATACATAATTATAGCCTTGGCATACATTTTTATGTGTGAGGGTATGACAATGTGGTCAAAAGATGGCCACCACTAGATGCCCAGGCTGGCAGGGGAGGGTAGTTGGGGGTGGCCAGGCCTACAGGAGAGGGAGGGCAGTTAGGGATGACCAGGCCATCAGGGGAGGTCACTTGGGGGGGACCAGGCTAGAAGGGGAGGGTAGTTGGGGGTGGCTGGGCCTGTAGGGGAGGGAGGGCAGTTGTAATATTTAACAAGGAAATAGCATACAATGATGTAAAGAACATCTCTTTAATGTTGTTGGGGAAATTGGATAGTTGCATGCAAAAAATTAAACTAGACCACCAACTTACACCATATATAAAATAAACTCAAAATAGATAAAGGACTTAAACATAAGACGGGAAACCATAAAAATAATAGAGGAATACACAGGCAGCAAAATCTCAGACATATGTTGAAGCAATTTCTTTACTGATACTGCTCCTAGGGCAAGGGAAACTAAAGAGAAAACAAATGGGACTACATAAAAACATAAAGCTTTTGCACAGCAGAAGAAACCACCATTTAGAATGTATTCATAGGGCTACAGTTAATGAAAGAGAAGCTGGGAAATGTCGTGTCCAGCTGAAACTCAAAGACAGGCCTTTTTAAATTATCTAATGAAAGAAGAGAGAGATGAATCCGTGGGGACAATTTGCTATCTCTTCTACATAAAATGTCCATCATAACCCAATATTTTGTTTGATCAATAGTAATCAGCATGTAAATCCTAAAGTATAGAATGGCTACTTAACTGTAGGACACCACAATATTGAAGGGCTACTTAGTTTTCTGAATAAGAAATCTTACTAACTCCTTAAAGAGACATTGGCACTGAATATTCTTGCCCACTTTACAGATGAAGGCATGGCATTTTGTCAGAAGTTACAGTTATCCATGTAATATATTAAAAATTAACCTCTGATTTATCAGAATTTATGCCATCATAGCTTTCAAAAAGAATAAGGGTGCATTATCTAACATAGTGCTTTCTATTAGACTTAGTACAAACTTGTAATAATAACTAAATGTTAATATTATGAAAAAGTTTCCTGAGAGATGCACTTAAAATGAAGGAATATAATGACATTTTTTTCAGCAGATTTTTCTTATGGTATCCAAGAAAATCATTAAATTATAGACATTTGTTTAAGGGAAAGTCGAACTTTTAGACAGAAGCTCACAGTTTACCTAAATTGAGATTCTCAAGGACCACTCTGTAATAACTCAAATTTTTTTGAAACAACTACATCTGTGACTAAATGGCTTGGTTAACAGGCGCAGGCCCTTGGCCTTTGGTGTTCAGGTGGAGGGACCATGCGGTGCCAAGACTGGCTCAGGGTTTCCTGAGGAGCAGAGCCCTCTGAGCCCTGATCATACTGCAGTCCTGGATCTGCACTCCACTGCGGACAGGAAGCTTGTGGTCAGGCTCTGTTCTTATCATTGGCTTCAGGTTCTCCCCATTTCTGCCTATAACACTGGGCACCAGGAGTGGTCTGCTAATTTCTCTTTGATATCATACATTATTTAACAGGCTATTAAAATGTGGGTTAAAAAGCTTTCCTGCAAGACTATGTGAGAAAATAGGGGGTTGTTTTTTTTTAATCCTGGAAGACTTTTTATTTTATCTATTTTGTGCAAATGTGTGTGTGTGTGTGTGTGTGTGTGAGAGAGAGAGAGAGAGAGAGAGAGAGAGAGAGAGAGAGAGAGAGAGAGAGAGAGGAATAATTTTGGTTGGGATATTAAGATTGAAAAATTCAGTTCTCAGAGCTCAGTTTTCATAATCAAATGCACATACGTGATTTTTTCACATGGTTATTGTGAAGAGGAAATGATAAAATTAATGTATATAAAGGTGCTTGCAAATTGTGAGGTGTCATTAGATTTAAGGTTTATTATATTAAAATACAATAAATTATGAAATAAGGTATAATTCAGTGGGAGATGATATATGGTAATTCAAGATGTTATTATGAAAAACAACTAATTTACAGCTTGGAGTTAGGGCATGAATCTATGGCTTAAAAAAAATCTTAACCATGGTCATTATTGTAATTTTGTCGTATGCTGATGGTACATATTTGCTTTCTTTAATTTGTGTTCTAAGCAATTTTGTATGGTACAATATAGACTATAGTTGGTAAATTTTTTAATCAAAATTGTTTCTTTATAGTTGCTGAATTAGAAGTGTCAAACATTCATAATGAATTTTGTTTTATTTAAAATAAGTTCACAACATACTCAGTTCTGTGGCAGTAGGAGATATTTGCTCATGTCTATGGGAAATATTTCTGTTCAAGTCCAAGTATATCACGTCTGCTTTTGCAGAACATAGAAGATAAGTGATCATAGAGTATAGCTGTAGTTTGGTCACCTACATGCCTTTAAATCTCTCATGGGTTTATATTTCGCTATGGCATGCTTTAAATGCTGCATTGATAAGAGAAATAATTCCTTTATTCATATTAGTGACTCTAACTCCCTCTTAAAATTTTTATTTCTATGGTTGAATTAAAGAATAAATATCAAACCATCAATTCATCTGCACTTGAATAGAAGCAGGCCTGCATGAATTACATGGCTTTTTCATGCCCTATAGA
The DNA here is from genome assembly GCA_004026665.1 of Murina feae. NCBI lineage: Eukaryota > Metazoa > Chordata > Mammalia > Chiroptera > Vespertilionidae > Murina > Murina feae. The sequence goes on from PVJC01020423.1 coordinate 3,884, forward strand.
ACACAGTGGTTCAGTAATGTATTTAATACAATAACTGTCACTAGTTTTAGGTAAGAATTCAACACTCTTTAGTGAGTACTGTATAATGTTGGAGAACTTGGTAAAGCAATAAAACATTGCCTGAGACATGTAGGAAATATGTTCATATCAGATTCTATATCAAGAGACCTCTTATTTGGCAATTAGATAACAGCATTGGCTTTCTACCTGTTCTCCAAGCTCTAGGGAGGGATATGAATTCTGTACTCATTTCTCGGAGAATGCTGACTGTAGGACTTGTACGGTTTCTCTCTCACTGCAAATGGTCAGTCAGACCAAAAGCTTGTACATGTCACATTGATATACTTCCTTCTGATAGCAAATGGTTACAGTATTTCAAAATTAAATATTTTGCATTCCATTAATAAGAATGTGTGGTATCCCAAACAGCATCTTGGCACTAATAAAAGATTGAAAGACAAATTTAAATTATTGTAACCATGCTATATTATTTTTTAATGAGAGAATTTTACCCGAGTCAACAAGTAGTAGAGCATATGTACTTGAAGCATGCGCAGTGTTTAGGTAATAACCAATGTCACATGTTCTTTAACGAGCACTTTTTTTCTCTCCACTGATACAATTTGTAATCTGAAGCCTAATCAGGTTGCGTTTTCATTCCTCTTTCCCGGAAACAAAGTCACTCACATGTTTGTAGTTTCAATATTTAGTGTGTAAATATGCATTTAATGTAGAAAATTTCATTTATTGGGAAATAGCAAGAGACTGGCTCTTAAAAAAGTATTATCTCAGCACTGTATATATGTCTGAGACTGCACTAGCAACAATTCCCATGAGGGAAATTTTATTTCCCTCTGGCTGCTCTCCCAGATTCAGTGGCTTCATCCTGAAGCCATATCTTTTATGCAGCCACATTCCTCATTCTGAAGCATTAGGCAGCTACCAGCAAAATAGGCCCATATGTACAGTGACTTTGTCCATAGGAGAAAAAAAAAATCTCTGCAGAGCTTTGTCATGGTGCTTGACTCCGTACAAGATGTCACGCTTTAGATTTTGTTTGCCATTAATTTCCCCCTCTTTGAATTTCTCTGGTCAGTGTTATATACCCCTGGCTATATATGTCTGATGATAGAGCATAAGCAAAATGTCATTGTACTTCTTGAAATGTCATTATACCTCTGCACTTATCTGTCAGAGTTCTATACTTCACTTTTTTGTAGCAAAGTTCACCCTCTGTTTTCAAAGAGAAGTAGTGGAAAATTGACTGCTAATCATCACACGTGTAAGTGTTCTATTACTACTGAAATTTGTGGAAATAATGGGAACATTCATTCATTAGTTCTTTCATTCACTAATATTTGATTAAAGATCTTCAATAGCCCTGAGCAGGTAGCTCAGTCGGTAAGACCATCATCCCCATTATCCTAAAATTATCCTAAAGTTTGCTAAAGTTGTGGGTTCAATCCCCAATCAGAGCATATACAAGCAACCAATGAGTGAATATACAAATGGAACAACAAATGGATCTCTCCCTCCCTCTCTCTGCCTCTCTCCCCCCCCCTCTCTCTCTCCCCTTCCCTCTCCCCTCAACTCAATAAATGCAGTTTTTAAGAAAGAACCTACAATAATTTTGGCTTTCTAGTAAGCTGTGAAAAATAATTTTTATGTGAATCAGAGCTACTGCCTTTTGAGAACTTAAACTTGAATGATCCAAATACAAAGAAAATACAAAACAATAAACATATGCCAAGATGGCTGATAGACATTATGCATTTTACTAATATCATTCAAATTGAGTCTGTTTATTCCATGTTTAATGCATCAAAATTACATATTCTTTAAATTAATTAATAATTGACATTAATAGTTTTGGTTAATGACTGAGACCATACACTTTGTTTTTAAGATTTTGTGGTGGTTGTTTTTAAAGTTTGCCATAATTTAAAACTTTGATTGAACTAGTATTTCCTAAAATGTTAAGTGTTTATTTAGGAGAAATTAAAAAAAATAATTGCATACTGGAAAATTTAATATAGTAGGATAATTTTCATCTTTGGCTTGTATGTTGGAACCTCCAGAGAGCAACAATTTGTTGTGCCTCTAATCTCTTTTACAGCCAGTGAGCCACATTTGGAGGCCATTTTGTGTTTGTTTTGAAAGTTATGAAGCAGAAAATATATTTTGACTTAATTCCTAAATGTGTTCCCCATTTTCTCCTCACTATGAATTCTGTGTTTCAAGACTAGGATTCTGGAGGGTTTGGCTTCTGATGGTCCTGGATGCTTTCAGGGTGACACCTAAATATTTGCTTTTAGCTTTCTAAAAAGTTTGAATAAGAATGACCCTGCATTCTTTAGTGAGTATTACCTAAATGCAGACACTGTCCATACAATGTATGTACACTGACATTCCTACACACATACACACATACACACACACTGCTAGCTTTGAAAGTAAAAGGCTCATAAAATATTTATAAAAAAGGTTAATAAATCACACTTAAAGAGAATGACATCAGATTCTCTAGAATTCTCCATAAATATTATAAATATATAATATTCATGTTTCAATAAGCTATAACAGTTTAAAAATAATGAATGTAAATTGAAAGAACTATACCTGGAGCAAAAAAAGTTGGGTGCCTGAATAATGAGAAAATGTTAAATCAATATTTTGTAAATATTTCTATTTGTGAACTTTGGGCAAGTCAGATAACCTTGTTAGGCCTTGAATTTTCCCCATCTTATAAAATATATATTTGAATTTGGTATCAGGGTTGCTTTAGTTAAAATACATAAGTAAATAGAAATCTATATTACCTTAATTATGGAAAACATTAAATCCAAATGATAAACTATTTTTTAAAGAGTAATCAAAAACACAGACAAAAAAAAGAATGGTAACCATGCCATTATTTCCAGTATTAAAAAAAGAGTAATCTATTTGAATCTCAGATTTTGTTGTCATATTCAATTGAATATATTGATTTAGAATTTTAAGATTTATTTAAAAATGTAGAAATTCTGAGTTAATGTAAGAAGAGATACTATGTATCCATATTATTTCAATACATTAATATTTGCTCTTAGTACCGAATATGGAATTTCATAATTCTAATACTAGTTTCAGTGATGTGTTTCTTGAGAAGTTCAACTATCTAATAATAAGTTGTACTCACATATATAAACACTATGTAACAGACAGCAGACATACAAAACAAGTTAAAAACACAAAATTAAAGTATGTAGATCATTACCCAAATCTTTCCCAATAATTTCTTTGCCTAAGAAAAATTTGAAGATTGATGCATCAATCAGAACTTTATTAGACATGTAATGTATGATGTTGGAGCATAGCTTCCCTACATAGTCATTAAATCAGGTGTCCAAGGAAACTACTGTGCTTTAATACCCAAGACATTTTTATTTATTCACCTAATTTTCATGATCAAAATAATTTAATCATATTGCTTCCTGCATATTGTTTTTCTCTGATAAAACTACAAAACTACATAATTTTCTTCAGATATTGAGACACACTTTTAACTTTTACTTGTATTCAGAATTTTGATATCTGCTGTATAAAATTTCTCGAAACAAAGGTCCTCACATCTATATATATAAGAACCTAAGTGAACATTATGACTGGAAGACCGGATGACTGGCTGGGGGCTATGATGTGCACTGTCCACCAGGGTCAGATGCTCAACACAGGAGTTGCCCCCTGGTGGTCAGTGCACTCCCACAGCCAACCTCCTGTGGCCCCTCCCCCTGGCCAACTGGCCCTGATTGGCCCCTATGTGGGCTGGCCAGACAACCTCCCTCGGTCCCTCCCCCTGATCGGCCCCAGTTGCCAGACAGGCTGAGGGACTCTACCCATGCACAAATTTGTGCACTAGGCCTCTAGTTTTATATAATCTTTTTTCTGTCACCTAAGTTTTGTATTTAATAGTAAACTAGTGGCCTGGTGCATGAAATTCATGCATATTAAAGGGGAATTAATTAGAGGAAATATTTTAATATTGTTATTTGTCCTTTCTCTATAATAAAAGTGTGAGACATAAAAGGAAATGAGTACAATGTATATGAAAATAATACATAATTTTATTAATAAACAAACAATAATAAAATGATATAACAACAAACTCATGATATAAAAACAACATGGATGCAAATAATGACTGATAAAGTGATTAAACTTATTCTAATATCTCCCTGTATACCACATTAAGAGTGAAAACACTTTCAGAGTGCTTGACTAATTTCCTTTGGGATAAAGTATTTACAATTTTAACTTTAACATCACATGCTCTTCAAACTTGAGAGAAAGCAACATATAACCGACCATGTGTGAAAATGGGTTTAAGTAGGAATATTCCTACTCTGTCTAGAGTTTGTCCTTCTGATATATTAATAGTAATTGCAAATGCTGGCATCACAGGAAACTGTCATAATTAATTTAAATGGGATGCCAGTGTCAGATGGGGACAAATCAATTCTTGGAATCAGAACAACCTCTCCCTCTGCAGATCTGGTTAATATTTCAGTTTCAATAATGTTAGGTTGTAATCTTTTGACCATAAATCTGGTACCATTACAGAGACCCCATTTACTATTAAGATTTCTCAATAGCATGATGATTGCACCCACTTTCAATTTTAATTTATGACACGGCATTCCTGAAGGAGTAATACTATTAAGAAATTCGATGGGAAAATTTCCTTTTCAGCATCATCTGTTGAGTCAATGGAATCATCACTCAAATATGTGTGAAAATCTCCATCAAGTATCTCCAAAATTTCTTCATTTAATTTTTGAACATGCTCATTTTTTTGGACAAAGAATTGCAAGTTTAGATATATTTTTAATATTATTTATAAATATACTATTTTCAAAGGTGGCTTCAATAATAGATCATTCCAAATCATTTCACAGGGAATTTCAATAATATCCGTTCTTAAATGAAAACTGCTATCAAGTTTGCCATCTCCAGGTTTTACTAACTATCCATTATAAGCAGAATCCTCTGATCTCATATTTGTTTTAAGAGACAACTTTCTGAAACATCCCCAAACATCACAGTACTTTAAACCTGTTTGTACTATGGCCGATCGCATAGCATGCAGTACAATACCGAGACATTGTTGAAAATCCCCTCCGAGAGGGAGAACTTTCCCACCAAATGCAACATTCAAATTCATAATTTCTCTTACTAATCTGTCTATGGCATTTATAGCATAACTGGATGCCATGGTGCATTCATTAATAAGAAGTTGGGTCTTTTTAATGGTTTTAGCAACTTCACTCTTTATATTAAGTCTAGAAATTGAAGTTCCATTTAATGGAATCGGTAATTTATATTGGGAATGAAAGGTTCTTCCACCAAGAAGTAAATTTGCAGCAATTCCTGTAGACACTGTGGGTAAAACAGTACCACCACAACCTCTAATGTAATGTATTAAAACTTTATAAAGATATGTTTTCCCACTACCACCTGGACCATCCAAGAAAAAGCATTTGGGGTGTACACTTTGTTCTTCCATGGCTGAAGTTATAGTCTGAAAAGGCTGCCAACTGTTCATCATTCAGAGAATTTATCAAAACCTTTGCCTGTTGTCACTATATGATTCATCACATGTATTTGTATTCACTAATGAAGGACAGTCCAGAAGTTTGAAATGTGAACATTTCTTTCCATGTAATGTGAATACCTCCTGAATTTCATTAAGGGCATGTGTTTCACAGTTTGCCTCCCTGAGTGGTGTCTGGTGCTGCCTGCCCCACCTTCCCTGTCACCGATCTGGGGCCCAGACTCCACAGGCGGCATCTGGCACTGCCTGCCTGCCTCCCTGGGTCCCTGATCAGGGCCTGGACCCTGCAGGCAGCATCTGGTGCTGCCCACTCCACCTCCTACATCCCCAATCTGGGGCCAGGACCCCATGGGCAACATCTGGTGCTGCCTGACCCACCTCACTGGTCCCTGATGGGATGCCTGGACTCCCATTGGCATCTGAGCTGCTCGCCCTGCATCCCCCATCCCCAATCGGTGGCTCAGACCCCATGGGCATTGTCTGGCACTGCCCACTCTGCCTCCCTGGGTCCCAAATCAGAGGCCTGGACCATGAGATGGCACCTGATGATGCCTGCTCCGCCTCCCCGGGCCTGGACCCCACGGGCAGCATCCACACTGCCCGCTCTGCTCCCTGGGTCTCAGATTGGAAGCCGGACTCCACTGGTGGTGTCTTGTGCTGCCCACTCCGCCTCCCTGGGTCCCAGATTGGAAGCCTAGACCCTGTGGTGGTGCCTGGTGCTGCCTGTTCCACCTCCCCAGGTGGCATCTGGTGCTGCCCACCACTCCTCCCTGGGACCCTGATCAGGGCCCGGACCCCACAGGCAGCATCTGCACTGCCCGCTCTGCTCCCTGGGTCTCGGACTGGAGGCCAAACCCCACTGGTGGTGTCTGGTGCTACTCTCCTCACCTCCCCGTCCTCGATCTGGGCCCAAACTCTGTGGGTGGTATCTGGAACTGTCTGCCCTGCCTCCCCAGTCCCCGATGGGAGGCTCCCACTGGCAGTGGACTCTGTGGGAGATGTCTGGCCTGCCCACCCCGTGTCCCCCATTCCTAATCTGGGGGCCAACCCCAGGTGGAAATGTCACTTCCTGCCCCACCTCCCCAGGCCCCGAGGGGGGGCCTGGACCCTCAGTGGCATCTGGCACCACTTGCCCTGCGCCCTGCTGCTCCCCTTGGCCTGCGGATGCCCTCTCCACTCCTGTCCCTGCTGCCAACTCCCTCTGATGCCTGCCCCTCCCCCATAGCCACTGCTGCTGCTGCTCCTGATGCCCGCCCGGCCCCTGCCCCCCCCCACCCGCTGTCCCCCAGTGACACCTGCTGCTGCTTGCTCCTGGCTGCCAGGGTCCATCTTGGCTGGTTTAATTTGCATACAGCTGCTCTGATTGGCTGGTGGGCATGGCTTGGCTGATGGGTGTGGCTTAGGTGTCCCATAGAAACAGTCAATTTCCATATTGTGCTTTTATTAGATTAGATAATTTTGAATGAATGAACCCATTACTTATTATCTTACTCTTCAAATATTTCTACAGAAATATGTCAGTTAATATTTTTTTCTGATTTATGAAAAAACACGCCAGATATTTAAAATAGACACATATGAAATATGCTATAATTCCACTTGTATTACAATGAATAAAGTATAATACTATTGTAGTGCCTCAGTATTAAATGATTACTTATTACCCATTGTTTCAAAGATTGATCAATCTGTGTAGGAAGTTTCATGATTTTATGATAATGCTAATACCCTATTAAAAAACAACAAACATATACTATATATAATCATATATTATGTATAATATTTAACCTATATTAATTCACTTTGTAGTAATTGGTACCTAGAATACCTGAGTTAGAAAATTTGCATGATTTTTAATTTGAGAAGTAAAAGATAACTCAGGCAATAAAATGATAACTGCTAAAAGAAAAAGCCAAGTGATAAAAAATAATCTGTTACATTCAAATAGGATAGTATGGCCAAATTGAATAGAATGACAAGACAAATAGTAACTTTATTAACTGTGAGCAAACTGTATTAAAGTTTGCCTGACTATACAATACTATATATATTCAGTGGGTATTGGTATAAGTATACCCATTTAAAATTTTACTCAGAAAGAACAGATATATTTTATTATGAGAGGAATAGGTATCAAATTCCACAATGCTAAATTTACTTAATGATGTATTTCATGGTAGGCAAGGCAAAGATGTAAAACCAAAACAAATCCTAAAAAATTGAAAACATGTAAAAATTTAAATGGCACATTTTTGTATCTGTAACTTATCAATGTTTACAAATGTTTTGGTAGGAGGAGAGATGTGTGAATGAGAAAATTTTCAATCATTAATATTTGTTACAGAACTAGAATTCATTTATTAGTACTCTTTGGTACAAAAATACAAGAAAATCATTAGCGGTAGTTTGATAATCTTGAAGTGATTAGACAAAATTTTTAATGTTCATATTAGACTTTGGTTCTTAGGTTTGGCTAAGAAAGAATTCAGAGGCAAGAATTGTAATACAAGAAGTTTATTTAGAAAGTCACAGAGGTAGAAGTGAGCCAGCTATGCTGCATGGACTCAGGAAACAAATTACAGAGGTGAAAGCAGGGAACTTGGAGCTTAGCAGAAAGAAAGTGTAGGTAGGTGTCTAAGAAAGGAGACATGGCTGTGCTCTAAGGAGAGAGATCCACACACTGGATCCCTTGCCTCAAGGGTTTTTAGCTATTTTCTAAAAGCAGGAATTTTAGGGGAGGTGTCAGGGGAAGATTTCAATAGGATATTCATCAGCTTTCAAGGTGTGTCTTTTTAGGGTGTTGGTCTCTATTGATTGGTCTGCACTAAGGTAGGTCATCATTAGTTGTTGCATCTGATCCTGTTGTCAGCCATGGTATGGCTTCATCTGGTTTTGCTGCTTTTCTGGACCTGGAGCTGAAACATAACAGATCTAGATATTATCTCTAGTTTGATCAAAACTGTGTCTTTGTGGGCAACAGAACCAAGGCTTAGTTCCTAAAATTATTAGGTTAGGGTATCTAAATCACACGACTAGAGATATGCTAGAGGAGGAAAGGGTGTAAGATCCTAGTCTATAATAATTGTTTCTCTGATTTTACTTTTTTACTATTGCTAGGCACTTAGGACATGCCATGCCTGGTTTATCTTTCCTGCTGTGCTCATGCCTATTTAACTGCCTACTCTAGCTAATTAAAGCTATAACTTTCACATTACAAGAGACTTAAAAAATATGTCACAGAGATAAAGGATTCTCAGTATTTATCTCAATTTTCTCACAAATGAAATCCACAAATGTGAAAAATGCTACTTTACATTATTAATTTCATATTGCAAATTACACTTATTATATAACTTTTATTAGTGCAAAGTAGATGTATTTTATATTTTATTTTTAGGGTTGTATAATAAATACTCTACAGAAAATCACTTGTAAGGACTGATCATTGTTAAGAACAGTACCACTGTAAAATTTTACAATAGTACATACATTTTGGTAATTGAGGGGTTTTTACATTTTGAAGTATATAAAATTTAAGGTTCAAGCTTTTAAAGACTTATACCATGTCAAAACCTACACACAACTGTTATTTTATTTTTAAAAAATCTTTTTTAAAATATATTTTATTTATTTCAGAGAAGAAGGGAGATGAAGAGAGAGATAAAAACATCAATGATGAGAGAGAATCATTGTTTGCCTGCATCCTGCATGCCTCCACAATAGAGATTGAGCCCACAAACTGGGCATGTGCCCTGATTGGGAATCAAATCTTGACAACCTCTTGGTTCATAGGTCAATGCTCAACCAGTGAGCCATGTCAGCTGGGCTCAACTATGTTATTTTAAACTTCACTTTAAAATGCTTTAATCCTCCCAAGTGATATAGTAGGCAGTTAGACAGTTGAGCACAGCAGGAACAATAAGCCAGGTATGGAAGGTCACCCAGGGCAGAAAGCCCAAGGTACCTTGCAATGGACAGTTGTAAGATGGGACCTTGCCCCCAGGCTGACCTTATGGTCATGCAGTTTAGACCCCCTGACCTCATTATGCTGGTCATGTAGTTCAGAATCTCCTCTGACCTTTCCTCCCCTGGCATGTTACTAGTCAAGTAGTTTAGATCCCCTTAGAGGAGGAACAAGGGGGTCAGAGAAAAGTTTCATACAAGTCCCATTCAAGCCCCTGTATGACTACTCCCTTAAGCACTAAGTCCTTAGGTCAATGAGGTTCTGACTTGAATCAAATACTTTTATGAACAAAGCCTTGGGTCTGTTGACCATAGAAATAATATATAGGCCTCAGCTGTGTTTCATCTCCAGTCCCAAAAAAGCTGCAAGGCCAGTTAGGACAACACCATGGCTGACATCAGGACCACCTTCAACGAATAATTATCCCATGCTCTGGCAGCAACCAATTAGTGGAGACTAAGACCCTAGTATACACATCTGGAAAGCTGATGAATATTCTACTGATATCCTCCTCTAAGAAAAAACACAGCTCTCTCTCTCTCTCTCTCTCTCTCTCTCTCTCTCTCTCTCTCTCTCTCCCATGCCCATGTCTTTCCCCACCCCTTTGTTTTCTCCAAGTGCACTCTTTATGGAGCACACCTTTGGATTTTCCTCTCCCTTCCCCCAGGCATGTTCTTTTTGCCTCCGTGCCCCCTGCCCCGCCCCCAAATTCCAAGTGCCATTCTTTTGCCTCTATAACCTGTTTCCTGAGTCCTTGCAGCACAGATGGCTCCCTTCTTCTATGGCTCTTCCTAACTCTATGACTTTCTAAATAAACGTTTGCTTCTATATGAGTCTTGTCTCTGAATTGTTTCTTAGCCAGGTGCAAGAACCAAGGTCTAACATCTGGTACAATCACAAGGATGGTAATTTTTTTTTCTTTCTAAACAAACTGAATTTTCATATCCCTAACACAAATGAAGGAACAATTGTCTGAGACATATGACTCAAAAGTGGGGATTCTAATTCTAATCACACTCTTTCAGCTTCAGATCTTCCGGAACATCTTTTACTAGTATAATGCAGTGAAGGGCACACAGCCTTTTAGTTCTTTCAACACAACTCTTTAGGAAAATATTTCAACCAGAAGTCCTGAAAATTGTTGAAATCAAAGTCTAGGTAATTAGTCAATATATTAAAAATACTCTGGTCCAGGAGTCTCATACTTTTGACTATAGCTCACAAATATAAAAACATCAGTAATTAATTTTTATTAATTTCATAAATTACCACAAATTTTGTAGATTAAAACAACACAGATTATTTTTACAGTTCTGTAGGTCAGAAGTCTGAAAGGGATCTCACTGGGTTAGAATCTGTTTTGGCAACATTGAATTTCCATTCAGAACACTAAGAAAGAATTCAGTTTTCAAATTTTACAACTACTACTGGCTTCTCAATTTCCTTGGCTGATAGGCCCCTACTTCTGTTTTCAAAGACAACAACATTGCATCTCTGTTCCTTTCTTGAAAGCATGGACACATTTCACTATCACTTTCTTCTTTCTGCCCCTCTCTTAGTTTTAATGATTTTCATGATTACTTGGACCCACCTGGATAATTGAAGATAATCTCTCTACTTTAAAGTCAGCTGATTGGCAACTTCCATTTACAAAATCCCTTTTGTCACATAAAGTAGCCCATTTAGATGTTCCAGGGATTAGAATGTGGTCATTTTATTTAGGTCCTTGGTTAGGGGGCATTATTGTTCCTTATCACATGTACATAAAAGCAAATGCCCTAGCAATGTGAGTTTTATTATCAGTTTTTTAAAAATATGTTTTTATTGATTTCAGAGAAGAAGGAAGAGGGAGAGATAGAAACATCAGTGATGAGAGAGTCATTGATTGGCTGCCTCCTGCATGTCCTCCTTGGGGATTGAGCCAGCAACTCAGCCATATGCCTTGACTGGGAATCAAACTGTGACCTTCTGGTTCACAGGTTGATGCTCAACCACTGAGCCACACCTATAGGACTTGTTGTCAGTTTTGTTGGTAATCAGTAGCCACCTCCAGCCCCACCTCCAGATCACAAACCAAGTTTATGATGTATAGAGTAGAATATGGGCTATATTTCAGCCCTCACTCATCTCCTTGGTGAGGAGCCTTATTCAGGGAACTAAGATATTCCAGAAGATCTGTAAAAATATACTAGTAAAAGGTGTTCCAGAAGATATGTAAAAAAGACTTTTAGTGCAGCATCATTCATAGAGATGAAGAACAAACACAATTGGAAAATTTAGAGAAAATCAAACTCAGTACAAGTTTATGTTTGAATAAGTGATGGTATATCCACAATAAGGAATATTATGCAGCTTTAAAAATAATTAATTACATCTATACACCAGAAAATAGTTTTCCACAAAGCATTCTTTAAAAAAAAATACATTTTTATTGATTTTTTTACAGAGAGGAAGATAGAGGGATAGAGAGTTAGAAACATTGATGAGAGAGAAACATAGATCAGCCGCCTCCTGCACACTCCCTACTGGGGATGTGCCCAAAACCAAGGCACATGCCCTTGACCAGAATGGAACCTGGGACCCTTTAGCCCACAGGCCAACGCTCTATCCACTGAGCCAAACCGATTAGGGCCACAAAGCATTCTTGAGTAAAATGATAATGTGAGAGAAGTATTTATACAATGATATTAAGTTATTTATGTATTTAGTGTGTGAGTATATATATGCAAGTGATATGTGTGTGTATACACATCCTATCTAATAGAAGAGTAATATGCAAATTAAGCATCACTCCATCACAAACTTGGCCGCCCCCATAGCCACAAGATGGCGGCGCCCATTCTGGCTTAGCCCTGCCACTGAAGTGGTCAGGTCTGTTAGCCAGACACGTGGCAGGGGAGGTGGGGGGCCCAAGGGGTGGAACAGGCAATCAGAGGGGGCTAGGGGTCCCCTGCCCAGGCCAGAGGCCTTTGCCAGAGGCCTCAGGCATGGGCAAGGGCAGAACCAGTGGTCAGAGGGGTATGAGGGTGCCCTACTCAGGCTAAAGACTTGGCCAGAGGCTGCCAGTGGGCAGGATCAGAGCTGGTGATCACAGAGGCCTGGGCTCTGTGAAGCTGGTGATCAGAGGGGCTTTGGGTCTTCTGTCCAGGCAAAAGAGTAATATGCAAATTAACCCTCACTCCATTACAAAGATGGCGGCAGCCAGGGAGCTATAGCGAGGCAGGAGGCTTGTGTTGCCCAGGTGATGGAGGAAGCCAAGACTCACACCTGCCCTGTGAGCCATGAGCTCTGCTCAAGGCAACAAAGTTTCAATTAGAGAAGGAAAATAAACCCAAGATACCTGCTTCCAGCTGACAGCTTTGAGTGAGACCAAGGCAACAAAGTTTCAATTACAGAAGTTAAATAAATCTCAGATACCTGCTTCCAGCCCATGGCCATGGCCAGCCTGATAACAGTCCTCAGCCCCTCACCCAGACTGGCCAGGCACCCCAGTATAGACCCCCATCCTGAAGGGACTGTGGCCAGCCTGAAAACAGCTCTCAGCCCCTCAACTATGCTGGCCACACTCCCATGGGGTGAGGGTCAACCCTGGGAGGTTTGACCAGCCTTTAAACAGCCATCAGCCCCTCACCCAGCCTGGCCAGGAACCCCAGCAGGACACCCTTCAGGGCAAACCAGCCGATCCCCACCTGTGCACCAGGCCTCTGTCCTATATAATAAAAGGGTAATATGCAAATTGACCCTAACAGCAGACCCTGCTGTAGATGGGAATGACTGGTTACTATGACACAAACTGATTATCAGGGGGAAGATGCTCAATGCAGGAGATGTCCCCTGGTGGTCAGTGCGCTCTCACAGAGGGAGCTTTGCTCAGCCACAAGCCAGGCTGATGTCTGCCAGCACAGCGGTGGTGGTGGGAGCCTCTCCAACCTCCTCAGCAGCACTAAGGATGTCCAGCTGCAGCTTAAGCCTGCTCCCTGCTGGCAAGTGGACATCCCTCAAGGGATCCTGGGCTGCCAGAGTGATGTCTGACTGCCAGTTTAGGCACGATCCCCCAGGGAGTGGGCCTAAGTCAGCATGTGGACATTCCCTGAGGGGTCCCAGACTGCAAGAGGGCATAGGCCGGTCTGAGGGAACCCCCTCCCCTTGAATGCATAAATTTTTGTGCACCGGGCCTCTAGTATATTTATATTTACATACATGCAATATTAATATTTTTTTTCATGGGCTGGGATGGCTAGTGACTAATAAAGTGCAGTGAAGGTGACACTGTGCTTGTTTCAGGCACTGCCTGTAAGATTATTGGAACTCAATTCAGCCTTGATCATTTTTGGAAAGCAGCTACCAGGTAAGGAGTGTGACCTCCCTGAGACCAAAATGTAATGGGGAAGCTCAGAAAACTATAAAGACTCCACAAAAAAACTTAGAATAAAGAAGTTAACGAAGTTGCAGGATACAAAATCAACATACAAAAATAAGTTATGCTTCTGTACACCGACAACAAAGTAGCTGAAAAATAAATGCAGAAAGCAATTGCAATAAAAATACAATAGCAATATAAAAAAATGGAATAGCATCAAAAAGAACAAATTATGTTGGAATAAACTTAACCTAGAAGGTGAAAGAGTTATATACTGAAAACTGTAAAACACTAATGAAAGAAATGGAAGCAAACACAAATAAGTGGAAAGACAATTGTGTTCATGGATTGGAAGAACTGTTAAAATGTCCAAACTACTCCAAATGATTTACAGATTAGGTGTGAACCCTATCAAATCTCCAAAGGATGTTTTTTATAGAAAGAGAAAAAGAAAATCCTAAAATTCATATGAAATCCAAAAGGCCCTAAATAGTCAATGCAGTTTTGAGGAAGAAAAACAGAATATAGTTCAAAATACATTAGCAAGCTATGATAATCAAATAATATGCTACCTGACATTAAAGCAGATCTATAGGTCAATGGAACTAAATAGAGATCCCAGAAATAAACCCTTTACATATACAGTCAACTGATCTTGAACAAGGATTCAAAGAATAACATAGTGGGGAAAAGATAGTCTTTTCAATAAATGGTGTTGGGGAAATTGAATATCCACATGGAATATAATGAACTCTTATCTTACATAATTAGACCATATATTATTCTCTATATTAAATATTCCCTTTTTAAAGGTACTCCTAGCATATTTCCAAAAATATTTGATATTTTTGAAGTCTTGCTTATCTTACAAAAAAAAAAAGAAAAAAAGAAAAAAATGAAGAGAAGAGACACCCTTGGAACTACCCAATGTCCTAGACTTTCACAACCAAGGACTCAAAACAGAATCACTATTCACTGAAACTTTTATCTTTGCACAAATACCCCTCAACTCATCTGATCTGACTTTCCATTATCATCCTTCAGAATACTGCTTTTTCAGTGATCATCAGTAACTCTTTCATCTCATGCCATACTTTTGTTTTCATCTCACCTGAACTCTCAGAAATATTTGACAATGCTAATATCCTGCTTCTTTCTGAAACATGATATATTTTAATATCTACAACTCTATTCTCTTCTGCTTTTCTCCTACATCTTAGGTAAATCTATTTTAGTTTCACCCTTCATTCTGTCATTAAACATTGGAAGATTCTAATCAGCAAATTCCAGATTCTTACATCTCCTTATATATTTTCCCTGACTCTATTTACTCATTTTTAGTACATAATCTAAAATATTACATGTCAGTGACTCCAAAATTCCCATCTTCCAATTTCAACTCTTGTTTAAATTTGTGAACAATATGACCAACTCACTACTTGAAATTTTTATTTAGATATTTCAAATAAAACTATAAATATGTACCAGGTCACCTCGTAATCTTTCCCTCTCAATAGAATCCCTCTTATGTTATCTGTCTCATTAAATGGCATCCCTATATAAAATTTTATTTTAAAAATAGATTTAGACATTTTCATGACCAACTTAGTTTAAATTTTTTAATATAATCTTTTTTCATTCAGTATTATTTTGAATTAGTTTCAGGTATGCAGAATAGTGATTAGACAATCATACTTTACAAAGTGTTTCCCTCAATATTTTCAGTCCTCATCCAGCATCATACATAGTTATTACAATATTATTGTCTATGAGGGGCCCGGTGCACAAAAATTTGTGCACTTGGGTGGATCCCTCAGCTTGACCTGTGTCCTCTTGCAGTCTGGGACCCCTAGGGGGATGTCCACCTGCTGGTAAGCCTGGCCAGCCTGGGTGAGGGGCTGAGGGCTGTTTTCAGGCTGCCCACAGATCCAATTGACCCAAGGTCCCAGTGAGGCTGGCTGGAATCAGGTTTCTGGGGTTTATTTATCTTCTATAATTGAAACTTTGTTACCTTGAGCCAAGGCCTAGGCAGGCAACAGAAGTCTCCTGTTTGCTTCAGCTCTGTGGTTTCTATAATTGAAACATTGTTACTTGAGCAGAGGCCCGCCAGCCTACTCAGGCAGTTGCAATGAAAGCCTCCTGCTTGTTCCAGCTTCATGATTGCCAGCTGCCATCTTGGCTGGGCTAATTTGCATATAGTCACCTGATTACCTGGTGAGCATGGTTTGGCTATCTCGGGGTGATGGTCAATTTGCATATTACTCTTTTATTAGATTAGATATTTTCTATACTGTAATTTGCATCCCCATAACTATTTTGTAACTACCAATCTGTACTTCTCAATACCTTTAAGTTTTCCACTAGTCTTATGGTGAATTTCTTGAGCATATGAAAGAATTTCCTATCTACTTTACCTTCCAGTACTTCTAAAACTTAACCATTTTCACCAACATTACTTTAGTCCAATTGAACATCATCATCACTTACCTGCTGAGAATACTTTAATTCCTTCTTACCAGTCTTTCATTTCTCCAACCACCTGTTTCCAGTGTACTTTCAAATCACAAACAAAAGCACACTTTTTAAAATTCCAACCTGTTTTTTAACCAAAATAATTCTGACTCTATGACTTTCATTTTGTTTTAAGCTGAATACCAAAATTCTTTTTTCAAAAAAATGCAATGTCCTGTGATCAGGCTCCTGCTTCTAAACCTCAAGCCTCATTTCCAGACACATTCTTAACCTCTTCAGACCAAGGACTTTTTGTAGTTTCTTAAAAGAGGTACCTTCCTCCTGCCACCAAGATTTATTGTACTTTCTATCTGAAATCATTTCCCCTTTTTTTCATATACACAGTTCTTTTTTATCTTTCCCATGTCAGCTTAATAATTAATTCATTCCTTCAGAGAAGTTGTTTCCTACAGCCTTAAAAACTAGGAACAATTCAGTAGGTATAACTTCACAACAGTTTACATATTTTCTTCATAACATTATTACAAATAAATTATAATTATATATTTATCTTTATAATAACTATATTAAATAACATAATTTAGGATCCTATCTTTTGTGTGTAAACTATTTTAAACCCAGAGCCTACTCTAGTGGTCATGAGTTCTAATTAGAGAATAATTTTTGAGTCATTGCACTTCATAATAAATTATAAACAATTAAGATTCTTATTTATAGAGGTAATAGCCATAATACATAAGCTAAGTTGATTTGTATGCTTTTAAAATTACAATATATGATATACAAGATGAATAATAAAGACTTTTATTGCCTCTATAACATTTGAATTCAACCTGATAAAAATCTGTTACTTCTCCTCTGAATTATTCCAAATAATAATTGAAGAGAAGGACATAACAGGCACAAAAGTACTATAGAACTGATGGGAGAACTGGAAAAATTTTAAATAATTCCTTTGTGCATTATTATCCACCGTGTCACATTAAGAGAATGAAATATTTTATTGGTTTTCTCTTGCTGAATAACAAATTATAAAAACATTGAAGCGTAAAACAACCCTAATTTTTTATCTCACAGTTTCTTAGGTATGAAGTCCAGGTGGCTTAACTGGTTTCTCCACTTAGGGTTGCATAAAGCTGGTCTCACATCTGGAGGCTCTCAGGAAGAATCTATTTCCAACTATCTACTTCATTCAAGTTTTTGACAGAATCCAGTTGCTTGCAGTTGTAGGACTGTGGCTTCTATTTCTTTGCTGGCTATCTGAGGGGGTTGTTTTGAGAACCTGCAGCCACCTCCAGGGTTTTTGCATGTGACCCCATTTGTCTTTAAACCAGCAACACCACATCAGGTTCTTCCCGCGTTTGAAGTCTTTGACTTCTGCTGCCACTTGGAGAAAATTCTGCTTGTAAAGGGCTCTGGTGATTACATTAGGCACACATAAGTCTCTAAAACAAATAACTGATTAGTAATTCTAATGACATTGGTAAAATTCTTCACAGCAGTATCTAGATTAGTGTTTAATTGGATGACCAGGGGCCAGGAATCTTAGGAGACTATTTTAAAATTCTGCCTACCACAGGTAGTATACATATTCTTTCAATTATATATTCATTTTAAGCCTAGTGATTACACTTGAACAGAGAAAGAATTGCCTGCCTTGAATTGATCAGAAGGTGGAGGTAGACAATAAAGCCTTTATAAATATGTAATCCTATAACAGTTTTGTTGGCATTCTTCATGGATTTCTCAGTGGAGTTATTAGTTTGGATGAAATAATTACCTATGCTTTGAAAATATTTTAATAAATTAATGCCATTAAATATTGTAAATCATAAAAACAAAGTGATTATTGATTCAGAAGCTAAGGTGTCCAAAGCTGTGCATAGTAAAAAGTGAAAGAGAGAATTAATTTCTTCAGATAGTCCCTAAAACAAAAATTATAACCATGAATGATAAAAAGGAGATTTTCTGTTCAATAATAATTTGGTCAAAATTTCAGCATTTCTGATTTAGACTGATAAATTTAAAAAAAAATACATCTGGGTTGTTGAATTCATATTATATTTCATGGCATATTTGTGAAATTTGTTTAGGTTTTACAAAGAGAGAATTATGAAATAATAAATTATGGGGGCTATTTCTCATATTGACATGCTTTAATAGGCCGATGAAAATATCTAAGCTTTTCAAATAACTCATTTGACCATGTTTTGCATATGCGTACTTAAAAAAAAATGCAATCACTATAATGTTAAAGCACCTTAAGTTGGCCTTTTCAAGAAAGGAGATACATCTATACAGAGTAAAAGGTCTCAAATGACCTTTAAAGTTGACATGTTTTGGACTGGAATTTACAAGGATGATAGTGGCATGACATTTTATTTGCAACAAGATATTGGAGGAAAAGAACTTAAGTAGAAACTCTGCTGTACATTCAATTAGTAGATGGAAGTGAGGTGAAGTTAATGAATGCAAGCACACACAAATACTTGAGGAGATTTTTGTTGACTGTGGTTAAATATTTGAGCTTTGTAAGGCTATTAGAGGGACAGAATCATAAAATGATAAAAAGGCATTTATCTGAGAAATGTATTTAAAAATTTCTGAAATTATTCAGAAAATTATCTGAAATTTATCTTAAAATACAAATTTTTAATATAAGTACAGCTTTTTAAAAATAAATTACTTCTAGAAGTAAAAAAAAAATAGAAAAAGGAAGAAAATAAGGTTCAATGTTATGGAACTGACTATGAAATGACTTACAGATTTTGGTCAAGTAGAAACTTGGTAGAGAAACTGATCTCAGGAATTAGATTGCATGTGTTTACGGTGAATTCTGCCACATAGGATCCATGTGACACCGAGAAACAATATTTAAAATTATTTTCTTCATTTGACAGGAAGCATAAGACTTCATGCATGAGTTAATATAAATGCTTATAACACTGCCTGACACAGACTAGGCACTCACTAAATGTGGAGAGTATCATTCGTAACCTATTCTACCTTTATTTAGTAGTGATAAAAATGTCATTCTAGTCTTTCTGAGAAACATGTTTTAAGTTTTCTCTGATTTAAAAAATGCCTGGAGGTGGGTTGTGTACTACTACTGGATAGAATATATAAATTCATGATGTGTCCATTGCTCCCTCCACCCCTCAGCTATACTTGGGGTATGAACCAGAAGGATTGTTCTAAAGCATAAAGAGACCTTCAAAGTCTCACCATGCTTAGATATCAAAGACTGCAGAAGGGAAATACTTGAACACACTCTCAAAAGATTATACCAAGTGGCCACATTTAGGTACACAAAAATGGAAAGAAGAAAATTAGGGACCACTCTTAGTTTTCAGAGGCCACTCTCATTCCTTGGCAAGTGGCTTCCTCCATCTTCAAGACAGTGGTAGAATTCCTCGACTACTTTAAATTTTTTACTTTCTCTTCTGCTACCAGCCAGAAAAATCACTATTATTTTAAGGTCTCACCTGATAAGGTTAAACACACAGAAGATAACCTCACTGTGTTAGAATCAAAGGATTAGAGACCTTAATTATATCTGCAACTTTTTTTTGTCCAATAAACAATCACAGATGTAGCATGAGAGTCATCTTTGAATTCTGTCTTTTATAACAGAGTTTATTGCAAATACATTCGTTCATTAATCATAAAAGTAACGTGGCAAGGTAGATGAAAACTAGTTTTAAAAGGACAGGGAAATGGATTCTATAAATGAAAAGTATGAACTTGGAATCAGAATCCATCCACACCTTCCCATCTCCCATCCCAGATCATCCAAAGCACACTCAACTTCACCAATTTCAGCAGAATTGCCATCCAGGGGATGTTCAACTTCTTACTCATAGAACTGTGAGCTAGTACATGGAGTTGTTTTAAAATATTATATTTATGGTAATTAGTGATATAGCAATAGAAAGCTAAAAAAACTACCCTGTCAACTGAGAAGTGTTATACAAATACTAGAGGCCCGGTACACGGATTTGTGCATGGGTGGGGTCCCTCAGCTTGGCCAGCAATTGGGACAATTGGGGCTGATAGGGGCTGGCTGCCTGGGGGGAGGGACTGTGGGAGCTCTGGGAGTGCACTGTGCACTGACCACCAGGGGACCAGGGGACAGCTCCTGCATTGAGTGTCTACCCCCTGGTGGTTCATGTTTCATCATAGCGACCAGTGTCGTTCGGTCATCTGGTCTTTATGGTCACTTACATATATATATATATATATATATATATATATATATATATATATATATATAATCAATGTATTTTAGTTTTTGGATTATTAATGGATGAAGACAAGTATTTTCCTTTAACATAATTGAATTTTTAAAATTAAATCAAACATTTTTATATTATTTGGATTACATTATTCTGTTACCAGTAGGTTTGCACTTTTTCTGTGCTATAATTCATAGAGCAGAATTAATCCATTTTATTATACAATCTTATGATTTTTGACAAACACATACTGTCATGTTACAACCACCACCACAATTAAGATATTACAGCCTAGCCCCAGTAGGGGGCATGCAGGAAGCAGCCAATGTTTCTTTCTCATTAATGTTTCTATCTCTCTATCCCTCTCCCTTCCTATCTCTCTAAAATCAATAAAAACATATTTTTAAAAATATATAGAACAGTTCTATTTGGACTCTTATTCACCACTTTCCACTAGCTCCAGACTCTGAAAACTGATCTGTTTTCTGTTCCTCTAGTTTTGCTTTTTGAGAATAATACACAAATGAAATCATACAGCATAAAGCCTGAGTCTAGCTTTGTTCAATTAGCATTATGCATTTGAGTTTCATCTATTTTTTTGTATCACTACATCATTAGATTTATTGCTGAATCCTAGTTCATTGTCTGGATATACCAACTTATCCATTCACTAGCTGAAGGACATCTGGTTTATTTTCATTTTTGGTGATTATGAATAGAAATTATCTAACATTTTTGTGTAGATTTTTGTGTAAACAAGTTTTTAATTATCATGGACAAATACCTACAAGTACAATTGGTGGATATATGGTATGTTTACTTTGATGAAAACTTAGCAAACTCCTTCACAAAAGAACTGCATCAATTTGTATTCCCAAAAGCAGTGTAGAAGTCTTGTTGCTATGGATGCTTATCATTATTTTACCTGGTTTTCCTTTTTTAAATTTTTACATTTTTACCCACTTTAAAAAAATTTATTACTGAGTATTGAGAATCCTTTGTATGTTATGGATACAATTGTTAGATATCCTGTTTTCAACTAGTCTGAGCAAGTCTTTTCATTCTCTGAACAGTGCCTATCATAAATCACAACTTTAAAATTTTTAAAAATTTATTTTATTGATTTTTTACAGAGAAGAAAGGAGAGAGATAGAGAGCCAGAAACATTGATGAGAGAGAAACATTGATCAGCTGCCTCCTCTACACCCCCTACTGGGGATGTGCCTGCAACCAGGGTACATGCCCTTGACTGGAATCAAACCCAGGACTCTTGAGTCCTCAGGTCGATGCTCTATCCACTGAGCCAAACCTGTCAGGGCCATAACTTTTAAATTTTGATAAAATCATTTTTTCTTTTATAAAATTATACTCTTGTCCAGCTATGTGGCTCAGTGGTTGTGCATTGATCTATGAACCAGGAGTCTGATTCCCAGTCAGGGTACACGCTCAGGTTGCGTACCCAATCCCAAGTGTGGGGCATGCAGGAGGCAGTCAGTCAAAGATTCTCTCTCATAATTGATGTTTCTCTCTCTCTTTCTCCCTTCCTCTCTGAAAATGATAAAAATAAATAAATAAATAATATTCTTGTTGTACCTAAGAAATCTTTACTTAACTCAAAGTTATGAAGATTCTATCTTATATTTTCTCCTACAAGTTTTATATTTTTAGGATTTAGTTAGGTCTGTGATTCATTTTGAGTCATTTTCTTACATTATATGACATCTGGGTAAAAGTTCAATTTTATGTATGTACATATCTAATTGATTGAGGACTCTTTGTTGAAGGCCTATTATTTCTCCACTGACTTGCCTTTGCATCATTTTCCAATATCAATTGGCCATGTGTATGCAGGCCAATTTCTGGATGTTTATTAGTCTCTTGTCTATCTGTTGCTAACACTACCCTGCAAGGATAACTGGAGTTTTATAGTAATTCTTTTTTTAAAATATATATTTTATTGATTTTTTTACAAAGAGAAAGGGAGAGAGATAGAGAGCCAGAAACATCGATGAGAGAGAAACATCGATCAGCTGCCTCCTGCACACTCCTCACTGGGGATGTGCCCACAACCAAGGTACATGCCCTGGACCGGAATCGAACCTAGGACCCTTAAGTTCATAGGCCAACGCTCTATCCACTGAGCCAAACCAGTCAGGGCTATAGTAATTCTTGAGAGCAGAGAGTGAGCATTTTCAACTTGGGTCTTCTTTTTCAAAATTATTTTTGTTATTATATTTAATTTCCCTTTCCATGGAAATCTTGGATTTGACTTATGAACATCTACAAAATATTGCTACTGGGACTTATTTTAATTTGTTTAATCATTTTTGTAGTTTTCAGCTTACAGATTTTGCATATGTCATCCTATATAATAAAAGGCTAATATGCAAATTGTCCCTACAGGCAGGAGTTCAACTGACTGGGAGTTAGACGTGCACTGACTACCAGGGGGTGGCACAAAACATGGCAGGCATTTGGTGATGTGGCACTGGTAACAGGAAACAGTGGAGGTGCTGCTGGCCCGATGGTCACCAATGAGAGCGGGACTGCAGCGAGATGGTGGAGCAGGTGAGCGAGCAGCAGCTGGCTAACGCGGGTGCAAAGGGAGGCCCCAGCCGGCAGTCAGCACCCATAGGGACCCTACCCTTGCATGAATTGCATGCACTGGGCCTCTAGTTAGATATATACCTATATATTTTATCATTTTGTTGCTACTGTTAGTGGTACTTTCTAACTTTCACTTTCTAAGTTTTTATTTATAGTACATAGAAATAGAATTGATTTTTGTATCTTGCAATATTCAAATTTATTTATAAATTCAGGAGCTTCTAAAACATATTTTAGAAGTTATTTCTTTACTCTCACTTGAAGATCATGTTTATTGATTTGGAGCAGTGGTTCTCAACCTGTGTGTCATGTGACCCCTTTGGTGGTCAAACAACCCTTTCACAGGGGTCGCCTAAGACCATCTTGCATACCAGATATTTACATTACGATTCATAACAGTAGCAACATTACAGTTATGAAGTAGCAACAAAAATAATGTTATGGTTGGGTCACAACATGAGGAACTGTATTTAAAGGGCCAGAAGGTTGAGAACCACTGATTTAGAGAAAGAGGAAGGGAGACACAGAGAGAGAAACATCTAGCAGTTGCCTCTTGTATGTACCCTGATCTGACCAGGGATTGAACCCACAACCTAGGTATGTGCCCTGACTAGGAATTGAACATGCAGTCTTTTGGTGGATAGGGTAACACTCCAACCAACTTGGATGAGCCATCCAACCAGGATGCTTTTAAATCATTCTGAAGATTTCTTCAGATATTCTCCACAATTATGTTATCTGAGGATAGAGACACTTTTTTATTTCTTACCCTTCAACCGCTGTGCCCTTTATGTTTTCCTCCCTTATTCTACAACTTGGGACTTTCAGCACAGGTAGTAGAATAGGAGTGGTGAGGGTGTTGAATAGGAGTGATGAGAGTGGATACCTCTGTATGTGCCTGTAATTTTAGGGGCAAACATTCAGTTTTTCACTTTTGTTTATTGTATGATCCATAAGATTTTAGTAGATGCTTTAGTAGATGTTATTTCTAGTTTTCTAAAAATGTTTGTCATGCTTTTCTTTCTTCTTCATTTGTTGAGATTGTTACATGGTTGTTGTTGTTGTTTTCTGTATTTATTTATTGTGATTTCTTAGATTGATTTCCTAGTGGTGAACCATCTTGGCATTCCTGGGACAACCTTATTTTGTTGTCATTATCCTCCTTTTCACATATTGCTGGAAACAATTTGGTAATGTTTTATGAAGAATGTTTGTGTCTATGTTAATGAGACAGGTTGGTCCTCAGTTAACTATGCTTGTAATATCTTTGATATTGTTCTTCGTGTTATTCTGACTTGATAAAATGAGTTTGGATATGTTCATCTTTTTATGTTTCCTGGAAGCAATTTTTTTTTAAGTGTGTGGTAGAATTTCTAGAGAAATCTGAGCCTTTAATATTCTTTTTAAGAAGGATTAAACTACAAGCTTAATTTTACTAGTTGATCTAAAGCTAGTCATATTATTTTTTCTTTTTTTAGTTAACTTTGGTAGCTTGTTTATTTAAAGAACTGCTCCAATTTTCTCAGTTTTCAAAATCATGAATTTAATATTTTTAAATATTTATTTACTATTATTTTAATGATTGTTGGTTCTGTAATGTCCAAATCCAAGATTAGTAATCTGATATTTATTAGAAGCCATAGGGTATTAGATAAGCCTCTCACAAATTGTATGTGTATGTTTCTTGTATTTCTTACCAGATGATAGTTTTTTAGATATTTTTGTACTTCATTTTTAATTAAATATGAATCTATATTCATATTAGAAAGTTGGATGCCCAGATAGTAAGATAATATTTTCTAATATTTTGAATTTCTTTTTTCTCTCTCTCTTTTTTTCTCTCAGCACCTAGAAGATGATCAATTTTATTGATTTTTTTTAAAAGAACCACTTTTTATCTCATTTTCAAAAATTGTTTTTCTCTTTTGAATTTTACTAATTTCTGGTCTCATCTTCACTTTGTTCTTCATTTCTAAATGCTCTTTTTTTTCTTTTTTTTTTTTTTTGCATTGTGATGTTGACATTTTTCCATCAAATGGTGAGCTATCTTCTTGAAACTTAGTTGACCTTTGTAACTAA
>PVJC01020424.1:0-14979 GCA_004026665.1 Murina feae
GCAATCCCCATTAAAATACTAATGGCATATTTTACAGACCTAGAACAAACTCTCCAAAAATTCATCTGGAATAAAAAAAGGTTCAGAATAGTTGCAGCGATCCTGAGAAAGAACAAAGTAGAAAGGATCTCAATACCAGATATCAAGCTGTATTATAAAGCCACTGTTCTCAAAACTGCCTGGTACTGGCACAAGAATAGACATATAGATCAATGGAATACAATAGAGAACCCAGAAATCGACCCGAACCAATATGCTCAATTAATATTTGACAAAGGAGGCAAGAACATACAATGGAATCAAGAAAGTCTCTTCAATAAATGGTGCTGGGAAAATTGGACAGATATATGCAAAAAAATGAAACTAGACCACCAACTTACACCACATACAAAAATAAACTTGAAGTGGATAAAGGACTTAAACGTAAAATGGGAAACCATAAAAATACTAGAGGAATACAAATGCAACAAAATCTCAGACATATGCCAAAGCGGTTTCTTCATTGATACAGCCTCTAGAGCATTGGAAACTAAAGAGAAAATAAACAAATGGGACTTTATCAAAATAAAAAGCTTCTGCACAGCAAAAGAAACCATCAGCAAAACAACATGAAAATCCACTACATGGGAGAACATATTTACCAATGTTATCACTGATAAAGGTTTAATCTCCAACATTTATAGGGAACTCATACAAGTTAACAAAAAGAAGACAAACAATCCAATCAAAAAAATGGGCAAAGGACCTAAACAGACACTTTTCAAAAGAGGACATTCAGAAAGCCAAGAGACATATGAAAACATGCTCAAAGTCACTAATCATCCAAGAGATGCAAATCTAAACAACAATGAGGTACCATCTCACACCTGTAAGAATGGCTATCATCAACAAATCAACAAACAACAAGTGCTGGAGCGGATGCGGAGAAAAAGGAACACTTGTGTACTGCTGGTGGGTATGCAGACTGGTGCAGCCACTGTGGAGAACAGTTTGGAGTTTCCTCAAAAAATTAAAAATGGATCTCCCTTTTGACCTTGTGATCCCACTTCTGGGAATATATCCTAAGAAACCAGAAACACCCATCAGAAAGGACATATGCATCCCTATGTTCATAGCAGCACAATTTACCATAGCTAAAATTTGGAAACAGCCTAAGTGCCCATCAGCAGATGAATGGATTAGAAAACTGTGGTACATCTAGACAATGGAATACTATGCTGCTGTAAAAAGGAAGGCGTTCTTAGCATTTGCAGCTGCGTGGATGGAACTGGAGAACATAATGCTAAGTGAAATAAGCCAGTCAATGATAGAAAAATACCACTTGTCCTCACTCATCTATGGATAATAATAACCATTATAACCTGGTGAACAAAAATAGATACAGAGGCAGAGCAACATCAAACAGACTGTCACATTACAGCAACAAGGACAGGGACATTGTGGGGGAGGGTAACAGATCAGCCAAGGGACTTTTGTGCATGCATTTAAGTATAACCAATGGACACAAAACACTGGGGGGTAGGGGAGGCTGTGGGAAGGGCAGGGGGAAAATGAAATTTATGTACTAATCTTTGTAAAACTTTATGTAATAAAAAAAATGATAAAAAAAGAAGAAAAAAAGTCCTATGAATTCAGTCATAATGGAGCCACAGAAAAGCCCAGCAGAGTCAGAGATCTTGTATTGGTATCTCTAGCTCCCTCCGCTACACACTTGCTCTGCAACCTGGGGTCCTGTTGTATAGATTAATGAAGTAGGATATTCCAAGCACCCTGTATGCACCAAAGACATATTTCATCTATTATTCTTATTTCCCATCCCTTCAGTGACCAAGACCGTTGGTTTTCCAACTGTCTCTTCTCAAGTGTGACTGCTCTCTGCATCTCACCCAGGGGCACTCTGAAGTCACTTGGCTCATGCAAGGGACCACCCCTGAGTTGAAATCGTATGCTAGGTTCACCCCAAAGCAGTAATGGGAGGATATCACGGAGCCAGCTCCTGGATCCTTCTCCCATTTGCCAGGCGTCAAAACAATCAAGGTAGGGTGAGTAATGCCCCTCCCACCCAGAATGTCCATGCCCTGATCCCTGACACCTGTGAGTATGTTGCTTTACATGTAAAAGAGGTTTTGCAGATGGATTCAGGTCAGGGTCTTGAGATGGGGAGATTATTCTGTCTAATCCTGAGGGCCCAATGTAAACATAAGGGTTCTTGTGAGAGGCAGCCAGGAGGGTCAGAGGTTGGAGTGATGCGCTTAGAAGATCAGGGAAGAGGCAACGGGCCAAGGAATGCAAGCAGCCTCCGGAAGCAGAAGAATACAGGGAGCGACCCTGTTCCAGAGTTTGCAAAGGAGCCAGTCCTCCCACCTTGATGGGAAGCCTAGTGAAGCTGATTGCAAACCTAGACATACAGTGATAAACCTGTGTTGCTTTAAGGCACTGAGTTTGTGGTGATTTTGTTACAGTGGCAGGAGGAGATAATACCATCCGCAAGGGCAATCTGTGAAAGAAAAGGGAAGAACACGTTGCCTGGGTACAATAGGAGGGACAATGTTCACAGCAGCATTCTTCATAAGAACCAAAAGGCAGAAACAACCCACATGCTCATCGAGAGAGACTTGGATACACAATGTGGCGTATCTATAGAATAGAAGTTATTTTGACATAAGAAGGCATAAAATCCCGATATGCATTACAACGTAGGTGAACCTTCGAAACACACTAAGTGACATAAGCCAGACATGATTCCTCTGTGACGGGGTACTTAGAATAGGCACATTCACAGAGACAGGAAGTAGAATAGAGGTCCCATGGCTGGAGGGAGGTGGCAGCAGGAAGTTATTGTTTAATGGGAATGGAGTTACTGTTTGGGATGATGAAAAATTCTGGAAATGGATGCACTACATTGTGAATTACTTAATCCAGTGGTTCTCAAACTGTGAGTTGCGAACCCTTTGACAGTCCAACGATGCTTTCACAGGGGTCACCTAAGACCATCCTGCATATCAGAAATTTACATGATGATTCATAACAGTAGCAACATTACAGTTATGAAGTAGCAATGAAAATAATTTTATGGTTGGGTCACAACATGAGGAACTATATTTAAAGGGCCGGAAGGTTGAGAACCACTGACTTAATCCATCAAATAGTACACTTAAAAATGGTTCAAATTGTAAATTTTGAGTTATATATACTTCATCAGAATAAAAGCAACAAGTAAAGGGCGAGGTGTCTGTAGACTGTCTCTGGTAGCACATGGAGTGGTACCATGGAGAGAGCTGCTTGCATGAATCCGTGTGGGGTAAATGTGCGTGTGCCTCCTTTCCCTCTAAAATCTCTGAGCTGCTTTCTACCTGTCTCATCCCTGCAAAGCAACAACCCCACAAGGACTGGCAAAGTAGAGCCATCATAATACATGTGACCCTAAATGCTGAGATCGTCACCAGAGGAAATTAGCTCTTCCCCATGGAAACGGAGGGTATCAGATCAGTTTGGCCTTTGCCCAATTTTACTCTTTTGCAGCCAAAGTTAAAATTTTTGCACAATTACCTGCATTAGTTTACTTTATTTTTCTTTAAATCACTCATTTCTGTGGGCAGATGCTATGTCTGCCATCTAGAAGTCTGAGCACTTCTGCCTGCTGCATCTTGGTGAGGCGGGAGAGTAAGAAGCTAGGAAAATTCCTTGGCAAGTGGAATAGGGAAACCAAGACAAAATAATTAAACAAGGCCAGATGATTTGAGCAATTTGTAGCCAGGTAATGAATCACAAGGTTTTATCTTCCCTAACCAAGGGCACTTAGGAGCAGATGGTCAACACATTCCAGACCAGACCAGGGCAGACTGGCCTCAACTGGGCCATCTTGAAGGATGTTCTTTGAAAAGAAAATTAACCAGAAAATAACCCCTGGCCCACCAATGCACACACATTTTGGTGAATCAACATATCGAAGAACACACCTGAAAAGCTAATGACTGTTCAGTTAAGACCCTCCCCAAGGATTCCCAGCATCTAAAGAAAAATAAAAACCCACAAGACACAGGACCAGCATTTGTGCTCTCACAGGAGCATGCCCATGCCCTGTGCCTCTGCTCTTTTTCTCCTGAGCTCTAAAGGTCCCACAAGACTTGCAACCAGGGGAGCAACGGGCAGCCATAGCTCATCCCAGGCTAGCCCCCTGACCCTGTCACCAAGGCCACATTCTCTCTGACTTTCCAGTGAGCTAACAGCAGCGCTGCCCATGCTCACTTCTGTCACTGTGACTCACTCCCCAGTGACCTCACACAGCCCAGTGTGGCCCACTCCTTTCCTATAACATTTCTCCTGTTGCCACTTCTACCCTAGGCCTTTCCTTTGCCCCAGCTGTCGTAAACATCCTCTCAAACCCACCTGGACTCACACTGTGAGATCTTTCCTGCATGAAGTCAATAACCCACACACTGCAGGCTGGCCTGAGGCAGCCCCGCTGTGGTAACATTGGTACCAGAGTCAGCAAGGAAGATACAAGACAGGTGAGCACCGGATGGAACAATGCAAAGAGGCAGAGCAAGAACAGTCACAGTCACCAGCTTTGGTTCTCCAGGGCCAGCAAGACCCTCCAGGCAACCAACACAGGGCCCCTGGCCTGCATGCAAACTGTCTTCTGTCACAGGACAAAGGAGCCCGGCCCTCCTGGCAGGAGACAGGCCGCATGGATGCACTCAGGCAGAATAAAAAGCCACACTGAGTCCATAGCAGGTAAGGATATTCCCACCCAGGCTGTAAATCCAGAATGGGCAGAGAGGACGCTAGAATTCTTGGTTACGGCAACTTCTGGGCCCACGTCCCTTCCTGCTGGGTGAGTGGGCACAGAGATTGTCCTCATGGGACTGCCTTTCTCAGTAATTGCATTGAAGTGGAGCTTTAAAAGGTAACCTTTCTAGCATTATCTACATATATAAAAGCCTAAGAGACCAGCCAACTGGCCGACTGTTCAACCAGCTGACTGGTAGCTATGATGCACACTGACCACCAGGGGGCAGACGCTCAACGCAGGAGCTGCTGAGCTATGGTGATTTGGCAGCTGTGGTTCTCAGGTGACCCACCTGGAACCAGAGAGGAAGGAGCCCAATTCTGGGGGGTCCCAAGAACCACCCTCTCCCAATCCAGGACCCCTCATGTGATGCTGGAGAGCTGGTTTCAGCCCAATCCCCACAGGCCAGATCAAGGGACTACACTGGTGCACTGGGCCTCTAGTCCTATATAATAAAAAATAAAAGCCCAGCAACCGAACAGCAGAACGACTAGAATGACCACAGCCCCTCACACAGGCTGGAGCCCACCAGTGCACGAATTTGTGCTCTGGGCCTATAGTTGTAATATAAAACTGGTATCAACTGCCATAAATAGAAGAGATCTTAAAAATAAATATAAAAAATAAATATGGCACTACATTCTTCTTTTTAATTTATTTTTTATTTCAAGAAAAACAATTTTAAATATAATGTTACATGCAATAAACATTAATATTTTAAGAAAAACTATCTTAAATATACTAACACATGCAATAAACATTAATATCTCAAGAAAAACAATTTTAAATATGTTACATGCATTAAACACCAATTATTCAAGAAAAATGATCTTAAATATAATATTACCTTCAATAAATATTAATGTTTCAAGAAAAAAACAACGGATTTTAAGTATAATAATTCTACCAAGTGGCACTACATTCTTATCATTGCCTGTCAAAAGGCGAAGGCTTAGGTTTCTTCTCAATAACAAGTTGAGTCATTGGAGCACTAAACGAAGATGTTCTTTGTGACTCGAGAAGATCTGGGTGAGATACACGACAGGACCGTCATTTTCCTGTTGAAACTCAAGTTTATTGAGCCCGCGCCTGCCGCATTGCTTCACTCCCAGGTGGGGACTGCGTCCTGCTCCCTGGGAAGAATGGGTGTTGCTCAGCCCGCTCACCTTAACGGGGGCAACAGGCGAGGGACAAGGCAAGCCCTTTCCTCGCATTAGCGCACCGGTGCCTCCCATGGGCCCTTCCTCCCACCGAGTGGTCCTACAGCAAGGCACCTCAGCAGTGGCTCAGACACAGGACACTTCTGGCCTGAGCTCCAACTACGTGAGGGACATGGTCAGACCAACCTGCGCTCCCAGCATCAGCAGCCAGTCTCTCTCTAGTTGACCGTCACAGCCTTCGTCTTCCATGTCCCTGCTCCAAGTAGAAGTGAGTGCAGAATCCGCCTTTCCTTTCCAGTAACAGGGCTTTTTGTTGGGTTCCCCGTTCAGTAATAATTTTTCTGTTTTTATCCTCTGTTAGAGGGGAAATCAAAATAACCACTAAGTTTCTATGCAGAAACATAACTGATAAAATTCTAACCTATGGTATAGAAGGTATTACTTTTTGATAAATATAAACATACATTAAACCTAACCGCATTGTGTTTTTACTTTATTTAATTTCTTTTTATCCTTTTCTTAAAAATGGGCATCTATTAATAAGTCTGGTTTAAGATTATAGCAAGCAAATCTTTTACAAGTGAAATCTTTCTAAAATAGCAACGAGCGGAAAAGCATGGTAGGCAGATAAACAAAGCCATCTTTCTCCTAAGCAGAGAAACTTGCCTTTCTTTCCACTCAGCTGCTTACTTCTGTGTAGTAACAGACTGAAGAAGATCATGTTGCAAAATTTGGCATCTACA
This sequence comes from Murina feae, assembly GCA_004026665.1. Lineage (NCBI taxonomy): Eukaryota > Metazoa > Chordata > Mammalia > Chiroptera > Vespertilionidae > Murina > Murina feae. Next base: position 6,696 of record PVJC01020424.1, read on the forward strand.
GAGTTTATATTTTTCAGAATATTTAATGAAAGGCCACCAAATGTTAAAATAATTATCTGTTTCCTGTATGAGTGCAAGATTTTCCATTGCTAACATTTTAATTAAAAATTAATTAAATGGGTTCTCCTAATTAACAAGCCACTGTAGACATTGCCCTCCTGAACAATCGCCATAATCACCCTCAGCAGGTCCAGGTGGCTGCAGGAAGACCTTTCTCCCTGTTCTTCCATTAACAAGCACGTCAGTGCTTTAGCTTCCTCACCCATACATTCTACCCATCTAATTCTTTTACACTGGAATCATAAGGCGAGGAAGAGCCCAAGAGTAAAAGGAAGTATGAACAAAACTAAAAAATTTTAAAATGTCACTAATTTGCTCACCATCCACTCAATATGCTTCTATCCTAGATGAACATTAGATGAGAAACATGAATCTGTTGTTCCATTTGTGGGTGTTTTTTTATTTAATAGGATAATCACTTTCCCACAATGAGTGTGACTTAGTGTTTTATTACTTATACTAGTGGCCCAGTGCATGAAATTTATGCACATTAAAAGGGAATTAATTAGAGGAAATATTTGAATATTGTGGGTATCTGGCTCCCTCCTCCCTCCTGTCAGAGTCTGGGCCGATACCCGTGGGGACACAGCATCAAGTCCCACCAGCACCACAAGACCCAGAGTCAAGTCCCCACCCACCCACACACGCCTCGCCTCACACGCAGCCCCACCCACCTGTGCGCACCTCCTAGTCGAGCAAGACCCAGACCCACGGGTGCCTGCAGGGACACAGCATCAGGTTCCTGCCCACTCACGCACGCCTTGCCACGCGCACAGTCTCCTGGTGATCGGCCGTTATGGTGTGAGGGCATCATGACCACAGGCTTTTCATAATACAAGATTTTTAACCATATGTACATGTACACTGACTTCAGGTTCTACTTCTTATGTAAAGTGCACCTCTGTGTGAAGTCAGGAGCCTGTGCAGATCGACAGGGACATATTTGTGCGTTAGAAGCTCTCCTTTGTTCCCACGGCACAATCCTGGGTGTTTTCTTCCCTCTCAGTTCTCTGCTCAGCTCTGGAGGGCATGTCCATGGGCCAGACACTCCCCAGGTCTCTGTCCCAGCCCGACCTGCCCCCAGTGGCAGCTGGCCTCTCCCCTGTTGGCAGGGCTTTCACGAGTCCCCATGGAAGCGCCCGGTCTTCTCATGAAGTAGACATTGCAGTACACACCTATTAAACACGAAGGTAAGGTCGTCCTCCAGCACTGCGACCTGCACAGCCAAGTCACCGAGCTCTTTCAGGCCTTGGGACAGGGGTTGGGGAGGGGCGTGGACACCTTCACAGGCCCTGGGGGCTCCAGAGTAGGCATGGCAAGGGCCGCTCCAGTCCCTGGCAGGTCGACCCTCCCTGCCCACTGGTCCATCAATGCGTTTAGCTAAAATAATGTGCGGGAATCAATTGGCAGGTTAGGAACATTCATGTGTCCAGCCATGCTGGGTGTTTTAAACAAAACCAGCTTTTTAATCTTTGTGATGTTATGGCTTTGTTGTTTTTGTTTGCTTCTGTAAAGCATTGTAGAATGTATTTAAAGTTGTGTGTTTTTTTAAGTCTGGGTTCAGCTAAAATAAAATAAAAATGTGAATTTAGTAGCATTGAGATTCTTAAAAGTATATTTAATGTAAGTGCTTCTCATCTGTGAAGGAGAAGATTGCATTTAACCTTGTGGACAATACATTTGTAAAATACTATAAATATTAAGTAGAAAATTTAAAAAATAACTAGAAATACATTTTTTAAATTATGACATTTAACAGCCATTGTCTTATTGCTGCAACTTCTCTAATTGCTTAGTCTCAATTTATATATTTATCTTCTTGTGGACTTGTCATGGGTTACACTTTGAGCAGTACTGTAATTGAAAGTTTTTATTGTATTTTAAAAACCTGTCATTATTTAGTCACCATAGGCATAGTTTTCTTTTATATCACTTAAAATGCTTTATTAGAAAAATTATGTAATCTCATTTCATGCCCTGATGTTAATGGGTATGAGTGTGTGCGTGTGTGTGTGTGCGTGTGTGTGTGTGTGATGGTATCAAAATGTTACTAGGTCCTTGATTTCTTTAAAGTATAGGAATATATGAGCCCAATGTTCCCAATGTGCTTTTGGCATTATTTATGAAAAACAGTCTTTAATTACCAAGCTTAACACATTATCCTTGGTGGAGACTCAAATCTCTTTTCCAACTTTAAACTGAGCAAAAGCTTTCATCTGGCAAGGTACTGAAGCCCACTCTGAACGTTTTGTGCATAGAATTATCACCAAGAGCTATTTGGCAGCTGCCCCATCTCAGTGAAAAGGACTCTGTATTTTTACTTCACACAAATAACTCTCACCACCATATAAATTATTTTCTCAATTATCTTTCAACCTTTTAGCAATAAGGTTTCCTGAATAAGAACTGGAAATATCTACATCACATTTCATGTCACATTTCTTGATCCAAATTATTTTAATTAGTTACTCAGCCCAAATCTATTTCAAGCACAACAATTTCCTGTCTATCTGGAAGAGTGGGAAATTGTTACCTCATCGAACCCAATCATGGACCATAACCCATATTAATCTGGGAGACAGCCAATGTTTTTCTCTGGAGTGGTGTTACTTCTCATTTAACCTGCGAGATATTTTGTGTTGGAAGAAGTTCTGTAATTGTGAGAGAGATTTCCAACACACATACTCCAGTGGATCCCAAGTCAAGTGTAAGGCACCGGGCATCTCTTACATTTCTAAAGCACAGATGTTCATGCTCTTGGTAGGGAGCCAAGGGAAGAGCTGGATCAGCACACTCAGTTCCAAAGGAGCATCTATTTGTCCTGTGAATTTCAGAGAACAACGGGCTGCCACCAGTTTACAGTGTGGCTCAGATTGTTCTTTTCAAATCAATTGCACTCTTGAATCAGTTGCTTTTCTCACTTTCTTAGTAGCAGGCATTCTCTCCGATGGATATGAAAACAACGTCCAGCTCCCCAGTGAGCACCTGGCCCCGCAGGTACCACTCAGACCACCGGTGGCAGGAGCCATGCTGTTGCCTCTGGCCTGGGGAGTTGGTGCAGAAGCTCCTGTGGACAAGCCCACTGCTGGCCTTTGCTGGAGAGAGGTGCTCTTCTGCGGCCTCAGAAACACCTGCGAGCAGGGCTATTTCTAATGCGCTGTGTGTGCGTTTGAATGAAAAGCCTGAGACACCATTATCTAAAAACCTAATGAAGCATTTGGCTCTATCTGAAAGAAGCACATGTTAATTGCTTATCAACTATCAATTTTCATTTCACAAAATGACTGATACCTCTGTAAGTCTGTGAGGAGAAAGCAGTACACTTTATTTCAAGTGCAAATTTTTTAGCACCAGTAAATAGGCAGGGTAGATGTAAACAGAACCCACTGTCATTAACTCAGAGCTAATTTCCTCAGGTAAAGTGTCACATTGTTTATATGCAAAACACTTCCATTTTGGCAATAAATGACCTCCTTCGTTTGCAAAATCAGCTCTTTGTTTCTGTGAAAAACAAAGACTTATTGATGGTCTGTTTTAAAAAACAAAATTCTGCTGTGATTTCACAATAGCTAGTACTACTGATGTGTCTTAAGTGATCCCCTTCAAAAATGTGCCTCGCATTAACCCAGCTAACTTCAAACTTCTAGGAGTCCATGATCTGTTCTCCCAGAGGTCACTTTGGGAAGGGGTTGAAAGTTCAAGAAAAACACACTAACTATTTTTAGTGTGTTCAGCAGAAACTCAAGGGGAGAGAGAACAAGAAACCTGTGGTGAAACAAGAGGAAAGCATTGCAATTGCTACTCGCAGCCCTCCCTCTCAGCCCCCCTCCCGCCCAGTGAAGCCCACAGGGACATCTGTGTCCGGTGGGAGTGGGTAGCTCCATCTTCAACTCTACGGAAGCCAGAGCTGAGAGGCAGCCAAGCAAACATCCGGGCCACAGAAAGGCAGGTAGCCACAGGTTTACCTGCTAAAAAATTCCATCATCTGGCAGTTCTCTCCCAGTTTAAAAGCAGCAATAAAAATGCAACAGAGATTTCTGCCTGGAGGCAGTGCCTTCCTGTGCTGGGTTTTCTGGCTGTGTCCAGGGCTCTACTTGGACAGCAGGCTGCTTTCCACCCTTCCTGCTCCATCCTCGACAAGAGCCCCTGCGGCCAGTCTGCTCATCCTCATTCCACCCTCATGCGCAGGCTTTGCCCCCTCTGCAGAGTGATACCTGCAGGAACCACCACCACAGCCCCGCATCCCCGACACCCTGCTGCTCCTTCCCTTCTCTCATCTGCTCCCCTGCAGGACCAGCTCCTCGCCAGCGTTCTTCAGGTGGCCTGGGAGTGAGGGCTAGCAGGCTGCCACTCAAACCCAGCCAGCCTGAGATGGAGGTGTGATAAATGGAACCGCACAAAGCTCAGTTTCATCTGGAAATTTCAAACGTATGATGTTCAAGTAGGTTCATCAATCCCCCACCACGCCTCTCTGCTCTCCTAATACCCAACTGCAGGTTTCAACGGAGCAGGCCCCTCTGCCTGCTTCCACAGCCCGAGACCTCAGACAGGGGCGTGCATCTCGGGGCTCTGCCTTGGCATATTTTCAATCTGGTGCCCAGTTTGGGACGCAGCCACTGCATACATATTTACCCGTTCCTTTCCCGAGGAAGAATGTCACCATGGACATCAACGGTGGTCTTCACAGGCGCTGCGCCCAGGGCTGCCTCTGTCCCTCGGGGTTTAACAGCTAGAACGGGCTTTGTTGCCAGCACATACGTCTCTACATGTCCTGTCCTGGGGAAATCGTCAGGTGGAGAATCTTCTAAATGTGCGCCTGCTCCCTCACTCGCCTCCTCCCGCACTTCTGCCCTTGGTCTTCAGGATGTCCCAGAGCACATCAGCAGAGGAGCCTTCTCCAGGTAGCAAAGGCCAGGGACCTGAGCTGTTTTTGCAAAATTTGAGATGTGGTTCAGTTAAATGTAAAATGTTAAAGAGAAACTTAAATATTTTTCTTTAACTTTTTTCCCTTAATATATAGTTACATAAGCAATACAAGACATTACTTGTGTACATCCCTAATGATTTTTTCCAAGTCAGGTACTTTTCCACATAGAGTTACTATTTTTTTCATGCTGTATCTAGTTACTACATTTAGATCATATAAGTCTGCAGAAACATGTGCGTTTTGTGTCTTTAAAACAAATAGAATTGTTTTGTATGCTCTGCTTTACCACTTACTTTTTCCACTCAAAATACATCTTGGAGATCTTTCCATATCATAGGATATACTTATAATTCTCTTTTAAACTACTCTATATTTTCAAGTTTTAAAAGTAGTTCCCTAGTAAAGAACACTTAAATAGTCCATAATTTTTCCATGGGTTTTTTTTTTTTTTGGCTATTAAAAATAATATTCAATGAATATTTCTGAATATGTACCATAAAGCACATCTATGATTTCTTTTTCCTCTAAAGGTGGAATTATTGGGCCAAAGGGAGTGCCCATTTTTAATTTTCATAAATATTGGCAACTAACCGCCCCCCTTGTCTTGTGGATCAGGTTTTGATTGTCATCTCTAGCCCCTCTTAAACCAGAACCAAATACAAGAGAGTTTTATAGATATAACACTTTCTTCCGACTGTATGCAAGAACATACTGCACATACATCTCTGCCTGTCCTACGCTATGTCCCAATGCTCACAGCACTAGTGGAACATGTTTTCTTAATGGGAATGCTATATTTAGAATAAAAGAGAAAAAAGTACAAAAGAAAGGACTGAAAATATATTCCTCTCCTAAGTTGTGGATGCAAGAGAAATCTCCAAGTGCACAGAAGTATCTTTCATAGGAGAAAGCCTTTGTGTCAGAATGCCCTCGCTAACTTGGAAAGGAAAGCTGACGCTCATCCGCTCTCTTAACCACACTAGCTTACAGGACAGCCTCCTGCTGTGTGTGCCCACACAGGCGTGCGAAAGGGAGCTGATTTAAAAACCTCAAGAAAAAACCTTACAGTGAAAACTTCAGCTGAGCTAAATGTGTATACATTTCAAAAACTTAATTTTTTCTAATTATTGACCACATTCAACATTTTGCTTTGTGTGCCATCAGTCTTAGAGTTTTTAATCCAGTCCTTCAATAGGCCCGTTCAAGGGTGTTTTTTAAAGTATATTCTTTTTACAGTAGTTGCACAACTGTTCCCATTTCCTAAGCATGCCCATGGGTTTGGGTGATGCTTTGCCTGCACCCACAGGCTGCCCACAGGCATAGAACACCCACGTCGCCCGAAGTCCTGTCATACCCCAAACGGGCCAGCTTAGTTCCCAAAGCCCATTTGTCTAGGATAATCTATTTTTCACATTCCAGTTTAACATCTTCTGGAAGTGCTTTTGCAAGCAATACACTTTGAGAAACCTATGTAAGTACATACTGCCAGGAGAGTGAAAAATATGAAACCAATAGCCTGGAAGGACAAGAAAGCAAGCTCCACTATACTAAGTGGGAGAGATTCCAGATCCTATACAAGGAAGCTGATGACAAAGGCACAACACAGATGTCAGAAAGCCCCGGAGAGGTGATACCATTCATTCAACAAATATTTGCCGAGTGCCTATTTATCCCCCGCCTGTTCTAGGTGCTGGGATAAAGCATTTATTAAAACAAAAACACCCAAGCCTGTTAAAACATTTCACAGTGTACTTACTAAGAAGATCAAGTTCTCAAAGTCAATAAATGGACACATTGCCCTGACTGGTTTGGCTCAGTGGATAGAGCATCGATCTGTGGACTGAAAGGTCCCAGGTTCGATTTCGGTCAAGGGCATGTACCTTGGTTGCGGACACATCCCCAGTAGAGGGTGTGCAGGAGGCCGCTGATCGATGTTTCTCTCTCATCAATGTTTCCAACTCTCTATCCCTCTCCCTTCCTCTCTGTAAAAAATCAATAAAATGTATTTAAAAAAATAAATAAATAAAATAAAAAATAAATGGACACATTAAATTAAACATTTCTATATAGCAAGAGAGACAATGAAAACCTGTTTTTAAGACATACCCTGGGAGAATATAAACAACTGCTACATATCAATAAGAAAGTAACAAGTAGCCCAATAGAAAAATGGTCAAAACATATTCATGGAGGAAGAAACCAAAGTAGACAATAAATATGTATGATTCTTAACCTCGTAAATTATAAATTAAATGTAAAATCATATCACAAATAGATATTATTTCACAGCTAAAATGAGAAAAATGAGAGGGCAGTAATACCAAATGTTAGCAAGAATCTCGGGGAGTTCGGAAGCATTGCTGTTGGGGTGAGTCTGGTAAGCCAGTTTGGAGATCATTTGGGCCAGCACTCCCCCCAAATAAAATGTGAGCCACGAGTGCAGGTCACACTTTCCTGCCATATGGGAGAAGATAGAAAGAAATGGGTAAGGTTAATTTTATTACATTTTATTTAACCCAGTATATTGAAAATATTATCCCAACATGTACTTGAGCTAAAGATTTATTGTGACAGTTTACATTCTTTATTTCATACTGTGTCTGCAACCTGACATGTACCTTACACTCACAGGACATCTCAGCTCAAACTGCAGCCTTTGCAGGACTGATGTGCGCACATGGTCAGCAGCTCCAAAGGCGATACTGGACCAAGAAAGGCGCTACAGATTGGCATTCGGAGTTTGAAGGATAGTCACTGTAACCTTGTTACAAAAGCTTTTAATGAAAACAATATGAATGTCCATCAACTATAGAACGGGTTTATGAATCTTGGTATAGTCATATCATCCTCTCTAATAAAAGAGTAATATGCAAATTAACTGCCACTCCAGGACAAAGATGGCGGTGAACAATAGCAGTGGGGCAGGATGCCGGCGGCGTCACCCTGTCAACGTGAGCCTAGCAGGCATTACCTCGGCAACCTGTGAGCAGGTCACACTGCCCTGGAGCAGGCAAGCACTTCCAGCAGGCAGACCGCAGCGGGGCCTGCTCCGGGTCGTGCGGTGATCGGGAGCAGGAGAGCATCCTGCAGGCAGCCATGCATTCGGGGGCCTGCTGGAGTCCTCCAGTCCCGGAAGGTGGCCACTGAGAGTGGACAGCATGAGCAGCCTGGTGAAATGCTTGCTTCGTTGCTGCAGGAAGTACAATAAAAGTTGGCTCCAAAACAGCCTGTTTCTTGGTGAGTCCGGGCAGCAGGGAATCCTGAGAGCTCTTCTGCTGGATGCTCAGGAAACAGCTC
>PVJC01020424.1:15079-29295 GCA_004026665.1 Murina feae
GAGGGCAGGGAGCCAGAGCAGAGGGGGAAGGGGAGCTGGAGCAGAGGGGGCAGGGAGCCGGAGCAGAGAGGGCAGGGGAGGCAGAGCAGAGGAGGCAGGCCTCCAGGGGAGCTGGAGCAGAGGAGGCAGGGGAGCAGGAGTGCAGGAAGCAGGCAGCCATGAGAGCCAGAGCAGAAGAGGCAGGGGAGCAGGAGCGGAGGATGCAGGGCTGCCTCTGCTCCTGCAGGGATGAGCCGCAGTTCAGGAGCCTACAGGAGTGCTGGTGCCAGGCCATCCAGTGCTGCATCCAATCCCTGAGGCATCCCCGCCAGTGCTGCAACGCCAAGTGCCCACAGCTGTCCTGCCAGAAGATGAGATGGGTTGTGCAGCACACCAAGGGCTGCCAGCACAAGACCAATAGAGGTTGCAGAGTGTACAAGCAGTTCATGGCCTTTTGCTGCTACAAACACTGCCAAAAAACACATGCCCTATTCCCTACGACCTCAACATCAAGCAGAAGCTCCACCAGCAGAAGTATATTACTGCCGGCAGCACACGTAGCTAAATGCGCCAGCAGATGCCACCATCAACACCCGCACTGTGCCTCAGCCAAGTCTGCCTGCCCCTCTTCAGCATCACCCCGATCCCCCACACTGCATCCCAGCACACCCTGGACACCACAGCCCCCTACTCTGCCCTGGACCTCACCTGTGAGCCTGTCACTAGCTGGCTTCTCCAGCGTGGCCAGAACTCAGCGCCCCACCACAGTTTGCACTGGGAAGCCCACTAATCAAGTGCCAGCCCCACCGCCCACCACCCAGGCCCACCTGCAGCAGTGGAAGCACTGTCAGATTGCACATGAGCCATGGCAGCAGCAGCACCTGTACTGGGTGAGCACCAATAACGGTATGCCCCTGAGGCACAGTGACCCCTGAGAGCCAGATGACCCCCATGGGCCTGAATGTGACCCAACCAGGTCACTGGGCCTGTTATTCTGCCCTCTGAGACCTGGCAGTGGCAGCTGGCACCCATCCCCCAGCAACAGTCAATGTGAGGCATGCCGAGACCCGTGATGTCTATGCAGACCCAAGGTGCTGCCACCTCAGAGCATCTCTCCATGTGCCCTGCAGGACCTGCTGTGGACCCTGAAGTCTCCCAGCTCCCCCAGCAGCAGCACATGCTCAACATCCTCAAGTCAAACCCTCAGCTGATGGCAGCTCTCATCAAATAGCACACAGCCAAGCAAGTGGCCAGCCAGCCTGGCTTTCAGCTCTAGCCCAGCCTGCTGAATCTGAACGCCATGCAAGCCAGCGGGCAATGACCTGTTGTCCCTCCACAGCAGCAAGCAATGGGAGGCCAAAACCCCCAGGGCCAGGTCTTGAACATCATGAACCTGGGGTGCAATCCCAGCATGGCAAGTATGAACCACAGCACAGAGAGATGCCACAGAGCAATAGCAGCAACAGCAGCAACAACATTGCCAGAGGCATGTCTGACTTTTGGTTGGGTTGGGTGTCGCCTACTTTTTTTCACAGGGTTGCCTCCCACCCCTGAGGGCTCCTGACTGTGAGAGGGGCCAGGCTGGGCTGAGGGACCCCTCTGGTGCATGAAAATTCATAGTCCTATATAATAAAGAGCTAATATGCAAATCGTTGTCAGCCCTCGCACCCTCGCAATGAACCGGGGAATTTGAAGCCGCACCCCCTGCCTTGGGTGTGGGGCCGGCTGGGTCTGGGTCTCGCGTGATTTTGGGGTGCACACGGGTGGGCAGGGACTTGACTCTGACAGGAGGGAGATTTTTATATACATGCTACTAATTTTCTTTCACCTCTGACACTTCTATTACACAGAAAGGGCAAATAACAATATTAAAATATTTCCTCTAATTAATTCCCTTTTGATGTGCATGAATTTCATGCACCAGGCCACTAGTACAATATAATAGAGCATGAAAACAAAAATGAGCTATGACCATACTTAACATTAAAGTTTATCTAATATAATAAAAGAGAAACATGCAAATTGACCGTTACCACTAGCCAATCAGAGCGGCTGTATGCAAATTAACCCAGCCAAGATGGAGGCTGGCAGCCATGGAGCTAGAGCAAACCAAAGGCTTCTGTTGCAACTGCCTGCCTAGGCTGGCTGAGCCTCTGCTCACGGCCATGCCCACCAGCCAATCAGAGCAGCTGTATGCAAATTGACCCAGCCAAGATGGAGGCTGGCAGGGCGGCTCTGCACTGGGAGCCTCCACGGCCGGCCGGTATAGCTGTGCCAGGTGTGTCAGCTCAGTGGGAGGGGGGGTCTGGCCTGGGGCCTCCTCGGGGCGTCCAGGAGCAGCTGTCTTGGGTCTGCTGCCTAGCTCCGCCCCTGGGAGCCTCCAGGGAGTATCCAGGAGCGCCTGTCCCGGGTCCACTGCCTTGCTCCACCCCCTGGGGGCCTCCCCGGGGCATGCAGGAGCATGGGGCCTTTGCAGGGCGTGCAGGAGCAGCCGTCCTGGATCCACTGCCTGGCTCTGCCCTGGGGGCCTCTGCAGGGTGTCCAGGAACACCTGTCCAGGGTCCGCTACCTTCATCTGCCCCGCAGGGGCCTCCACAGGGCGTGTGGAAGCGTCTGCTGCACAGTGCGAAGAATCTGAAGCCAGTTCACTGCCCAGCTCCACCCCGGGTGTGTTTGCTCAGCAGCAGGGCCCCATCGATGGATTCTGCACCAGTGTCCGCCCCTGGCTTGCCACCCAACTCTGTGCCAGGTGTGTCCCCTCAACGGTGTGGGCCCACCAGTCATGTGCAATCATGGGCCCTCCGGTGGGAAACGTCCAGGCCTGCACTCACCAGCCTTCCCACCCCCCAGTGCACAAACCCTGAAGGGGCTGTGGGCAGCCTGAAAATGGCTCTCAGCCCCTCACCCAGGCTGGCCAGGCATGCCAGCAGGTGGACATCCCGCCCCCCGCCAAGGTGTCTCGGACTGCAAGAGGGCACAGGCCGGGCTGAGGGACTCCCAGTCCCCGAGTGCACAAATTTTTGTGCACCAGGCCCCTAGTTGTGTTATAAAAACAAATTATGGGAGAATACATCAAGTATGATAATCTGATGCAAAGTTCAAAAACCTCTGAAACAGTATTGTTTATACCTTACTTACTCAAACACATAAACAACAATAAACACCAATTTGGAGTGAGAGTGTTTATCAAGGAGGGAGGAAGAAGTGATCTAGGGAACGGACATTGAGGATTTCAACTGATTGATGATGTCTCATTGCCGGACCCAGGTGGCACATGTCCTTGCATTTGTCCTGTTACTCTACATACTTATTGTATGTTTAAAATATAGTTGAACATTGATCAACACAGGTGTTAGGGGTGCCAAGCTCCATGCACAGTTGAAAATCCTCATATTTGACTACCGCAAAACTTAATTATTAACTATGAATAATTGTTTTAACTGGAAGACTTTACTGATAACATAAACAGTATATATATATATATATATATATATATATATATATATATTAAAGAGTAATATGCAAATTCACCATCACCCAAGACACCTAAGCCACGCCCACCAGCCAAGCCATGCCTCCCAGCCAATCAGATGGCTGTATGCAAATTAACCCAGCCAAGATGGAGGCCAGCAGCCATGAAGCTAGAGCAAAACAGAGGCTTCTGTTGCAACTGCCTGCCTAGGCTGGCTGAGCCTCTGATCATGGCCACGCCCACCAGCCAATCAGAGTGACTGTATGCAAATTAACCCAGCCAAGATGGAGGATGGCAAGGCGGCTCTGCACTGGGAGCCTCTGTGGCCGGCACAGCTGTGCCAGGTGTGTCAGTTCAGTGGGGAGGGGTCCGGTCTGGGCCCTCCTCGGGGCATCCAGGAGTGCCCTTCCCGGGTCCACTGCCTGGATCAGCCCCCCGGGGGCCTCCACCAGGCGTGCTGGAGAGCGGGTCTTCCATGGGGCTTGCAGGAGCAGCCATCCAGGGTCTGCTGCCTGGCTCCGCCCCCTGGGGGCCTCTGCAGGACATGCAGGAGCACCCGTCCAGTGTCCACTGCCTTTGTCCGCCCCCCAGGGGCCTCTGCAGGGCGTGTGGGAGGGTCTGCTGCACAGTGTGGAGCGTCCAAAGCCAGTCCGCTGCCCGGCTCCACCCCAGGTGTGTTCGCTCAGCAGCAGGGCCCCACCAAGGGATCCTGCACCAGCATCCACTCCTGGCTTGCCACCCAGCTCTGCGCCAGGTGTGTCCTCTCAGTGGTGGAGACCCACTAGGTGTGTGCGATCGTGGGCCCTCCAATGAGAAACGTCCAGGCCTGCACTCACCAGCCCTCCCACCCCCCAGTGCACAAACCCTGAAGGGGCTGTGGGCAGCCTGAAAATGGCTCTCAGCCCTTCACCCAGGCTGGCCAGACATGCCAGCAGGTGGACATCCCGCCCCCTGCCGAGGTGTCCCAGACTGCAAGAGGGCACAGGCCAGGCTGAGGGACCCCCACCTCCCCTGAGTGCACAAATTTTTGTGCACTGGGCCCCTAATACATATATATATATATATATATATATATATATATATATATATATGCTTAATATTGAAATTAACAGTCTCATCAGGATAGGTAAGCTATGCCCACCAGCCAATCAGAGCAACTATATGCAAATTAGCCTAGCCAAGATGGCAGAGGCCGCAGCCCGGGAGAAGCTGCACACAAGGTCCAGCTGTAGCGCAGGATGGGAAGAGCAAGCAGGTCAATGGCCCAAGCCATGGGTGGGAGGAGCAGGGTGGGAAGAGGCTGTGGCCTGGAATCCATCATTGCCGGGCACACACCCGGGCCTCAGGGGCTCCCGTGTGTGCCTCGGACACCTGATAGCTTCCCAGGCGGAGCCCAGGGCGGGACCAGCCGGCTGGCTGGAGGCTCAGTCCTGGGAAGCCACCCAATTGCTTCCCAGGTGGATGGCCCCAAGGGTCAATGGGAGTTGTGGGCAGCCTGAAAATGGCCCTCAGCCCCTCTCCCAGGCTAGCCAGGCACCCCAGTAGGGACCTGAACCCTGAAGGGGCTGTGGCCAGCCTGAAAACTGCCCTCAGCCTCTCACCCAGGCTTGCCACACCCCATGGAGTGAGGGTCCCCACTGGGGGGCTTGGCCAGCCTGCAAACAGACATCGGCCCCTCACTTAGGCTGGCCAGGCACACCAGCAGGTGGACATCCCCAGAGGGGTCCCAGATTGCGAGAGGGCACAGGCCGGGCTGAGGGACGCCCGCCACCCCCCCCCCCCCCGAGTGCACAAATTTTTGTGCACTGGGCCCCTAGTATATATATATAATGTATATGTATTATATACTGTATTCTTATAATAAAGTAAGCTATTGTCCCAAGTAGATCCTGGGAAAGGATCTGGGGTGTTTATCTAAGGCATCCCTTGAGATAAACTTTAACTGTGCAGGTGCAGGTGTGGGACATTCAAGTAGTTGCTAGTGAAGAGGCTACTCTATGCAAGCAGGACTAAGGGGCAGGTTTAGGACCAGAAGCTTTGATGTAACTTTTAAGCATATGCAAAATAATTCAATTAACTACCAGAGGAATTACACCACAGGAAACATATGCAGTTGCAAATCACACAGCACTTTATTACTCACACAATTCCTGGTGCTGCGGGTACAGATTTAAATGGGATCCCCGCGGTGCTGTCCTCTGGGGTCCAGCAGCTGGGCTGGGCTGGTCCGGATGCAGGGGGCCAGCGTTCCTCACTGGAGACCTAGGTGGTGTCTCAATCGGGAGGTACTGGCCATTTTCCTGTTGTCTAGCAGAGAGAGGATCGTGAAGCAGCGTCGCTTGCCGGACTGAGAAAAGGACGTGCCTTCGCGGCTGTCTCAACAGGCCAGCGCTGGCTTGGTTTGGAATCCCACTTTTAAAGCCTGCACCCCGTCTGCGGCCGTCCAGGGGGCTATTGATGAATTACGTCAATGCACGCACGTTTACCTCAAACAGGGCGAGGGGCTGTGGTCATCTGGGGAGAGTGCATCACTCACTCACGTGGTTACTTTGACAAATCACTCTGAGTTATTTACTGATGTTCAGATCCTTATCTATGAGGGACACATGCTTCAGGGCAGTGGGGAAAGTGTTCTTAATATCACGCTTTAAGTTTCAAGGAAAGTTAATTTAAACATTTTAAAACCTTAATATTTTTTAGGCATTTTTAAACAGTCCTATATATTACTACAACAGCTAGGCAAAGGAAAGTGTTAGTAAGAAAATCATAAGGAAGGCAACATACTACATTTATTGAAAAACTCCACCTGTAAGTGGACCCACACAGTCAAGCCTGTGTTGTTCAAGGTCGAAGAGCATTTACTGAAAGTCAGGAATGCACAGTGCATTCCAAAGTGCCCAGCCTTCTAGTTGATACAAATAAGTCTTGTCTCATGGGTGGGGAGTAGGGGCTTCTTCCCTGTTTTCTTTGCATAGTGAATAGACATTTAAGTTACTTCTGGAGGGAACATTCCATCTGTCCCCATCTCCTGCAGCCCTTCTGCAGTTGAGTTTGGCCCCTGCATGTCTAAAGGGAGGCGCGTTCTAGGAGAAGCAGTGTGTAGAGCTGAGCTGGATGTGAGGCGGAGGACAGAGAGCTCTCAAACCACAGCTGCCCTGAGTGGAGAGGTCGGCTGCTGTGGTACTCAGCTGAGCCTCTCATGACTTCTTGCCTCAGTGGAGTCTTAGCAAATGGTTCTCGGACTTGGTTTCTTTCAGGGTTTCTAGCTAGGACAACGTGGCAAACACACAGAGCTCACAGGCCTCATCGCAGCTACCAGAGGGAAATTCAGCAGAAAGCAGAGTTCAGTAGATGTTTTCGCTATAGTCAGCTTTTTGAGAAACAAATACCAGAGTAAAATAAAATAATAAAAGCATGCCAACTGGCAGATCAGGCCCTGCTCGGGGAAATTTGCACAAGTTCAAAGAAATTCCCAGCAAAAGTCATCGAACAGAAATCATTTAAAATTATATAGGGTTCTCTATAGCAGTATAAGTTTTGTATAATAGAAGTATCATTGTCTTTGGTAATAAAGAATAACCTCTGATACTATTATATAAACACTCTTACTAATATATAACCTATAACCTATTATGCCACAGCCGTACTATAGAATATTGCACAAGGAACATGCTGCATGCATATTCTATAGTACTATTGCTTAGGAAATTTACCTGATTATAGCAATCACCTAGGGCTATTGTGTAGACATATTATGACAGTGGGACCCTAAGTGTGGTATCCAGGCCAGCAGCATCAACATCTTCTGGGAACTGTTCAAAATGCAAATTAGCACATTCCACTCCAGATCTGTTGAATCAGAAATACTAGGGCGTGGGGCTCAGCAATTCGTGTTTTAACAAGCCCTCCAGGTTATTCTGAAGCAGCTGAAGTTTGAGAAGCAACGGCTTTGATCTGGTTATTCAGTGCACAGTAGAAGGGCCACCAGCATCAGCGTCCCCCAGGAGCTCATTAGAAATGCCAGATCTCCAGTCCTGCCGACACCTGCAGAAACAGGGCGAGCACTTGAACAGCATCCTCAGGGGTTCCTTTAACATGGAGGCTGGAGAACCACTGCTCTCCGAGCGGGAAGTTGGCCTCACCTTGCTGGGTCTAAAGCAGGGCTCCACTTCTCCTCAGACTGTGACTCGGGCAAGATGTCTCATTTCTGCCTCGTGGCGCTTATGAGAACGCCTCTGGACACCCTCAGAGGATTGTTCTGGAGAAATGAGGAGGTGCACATGACAGGTGCTCAGTCAGCAGTGGCCACGGCTATTTCCCACCAGTGTTTAAGAAGAGCCCACTTATCAAACAGTGAGAAGCTATCTGTGAAGGAAAATAAGGTGTTCAAGATAGCTAATGACATAATTTAAACCACAAATGCATGAGCCTGAAGTGTCATGCCCTTGGGATTTGAGGTTCTCAGAGTAAATGTTGTGAGGAGCCTAACACACAACCACTAGACTAAAGCTGCACAAGCATCCTGGAGACCAGCACTGCGCTCCCCAGCAGGTCCCCGGGACCCAGGGCCTCGGGAGCCTGGCCAGGCAGGAGTGAGTGGGCGGTGATCAAGTACATAGATTAATTTTGGTCCCAAACTTACTTTTTAAAATAAGAAAATAAATTAGGTGACGTTCCAGGTTTTTCTGTTTGTGACCCTGACCAGGTTGTGAAAATAATTCTTTCTCATTTGAGTGCTTGCTGTCCTCTTATGCCCCCAGCTCTTACAACATGAAAACAATTAAGGGAATGTAAAGAAAGTCTACTATTGCATGAATATATTTCCTTGCCAACTGCAATGGTTAGAATAACTGGTTTATATATTTTTTAAAAATCTGACCTGATATTTCAGGGGCATCCATATTCCTCGTCAGCTATGAATGGCCCTGCTCCATTGCGATAGCTGCATTGTTTCTAGGGAAC
This sequence comes from Murina feae, assembly GCA_004026665.1. Lineage (NCBI taxonomy): Eukaryota > Metazoa > Chordata > Mammalia > Chiroptera > Vespertilionidae > Murina > Murina feae. The sequence goes on from PVJC01020424.1 coordinate 23,493, forward strand.
GAGATTAGAATTCATATTTAACAGGAACATGAACTCCAGCGAGGGACACTAGGCTCCCGGCCCTGCTGCCAGGCACCATCCTGCAGGGCCCTGCAGGAGCCGGTCTAGGAATGAGCTGCTGCAGAAAAGCCACAGAGGAAGCACAGGCGTCGTCTCTCGTGACACACTAAAAAGAAACGTTCCTAGGGACGTGGCCAGGGTCTTCTAAAGCCATGTATGCAGACTCTGGAAGGCATTTATCAGGCAACAACTATTAAAGTGAGTCCTATTTCCTTATGAAATGCTGTCAGAAACATAATCATTGAGGAAAATGGTTTTATTATGAGGCAAGGGGGGCTGGCCTGCTGATCTCTTGGCTTATCTCTTTGTGTGTGTGAAGAAGTCCCAGCAAAGGCTTTGCAAACGCCCTCTCATCCCGCTGCCTCTTCTCAAGAATCCTCCCTTCCCATCCCATCAGCAGTTCACTGCAGCCCCTTCCTCACCGAGCGGGGCAAGCGAGGGCAGCTTCACACCTTAACGCGCAGGGCTGAGGCCTGAAACTCCCCTTCTTGGTCGGAGGAATCTCCCTCCTCACACACACGCGTGTAAGTTCTAAGAAACTCCTCACTGTTTTTGCCTAAGGACTTTTTATCATTTGGACAAATATTGTAATGAGAACTTCAAGATTAATCTTCTTGTAGTTAAAGCATTTTCTCATAAGGTTGCTGGTTTACCGTTCTCCTTCATTTTAGAGGGAAAACTTTGATATTCGAGTCCATGCATATGTCTACGCATACTAACAACACTTTAACAACTTTTAGATAGTGGTTATTTAAAATATAAAAAACCCACCTCAGACCGCTGACCTCCCTTCCCACAGTTTTTCTACAAAGATATCAATCAGTAATGACTTTCCCCTAGTAAAACACATTTACTTTTTTTATACAAATTTTCAGAGTTGAATACTTTTACTTTTAAGACTAAAAATGATATTTGTGCTCATTAAGTATTTATTTATGAATAATCTCCTAGTCTTTACTAGTTTGTGACGAGTATGGAATGTTGCCTACCACAGCAATGGTATTGCTTCATTACAGTTTCGATAGTATTCAGGTTACTGGCTGTTTGAACATTACTTAGACCAAGCTGCCCCTGCTGTGTGGGTGCCTCACCGTACAAAAGGCCCTGCACGTGAGCAGCAGTGCCTAGAATTCTGGCTGTTGCCTTCCCCCACCACTGCTCTTCTTTATTTTATCAGCAAGCTGTGGCTGGTTGTTTGTCCACCACTGGAACCATCCTTGGCTGCATGGAAGCTTTATTTGTTGGGGTCACTTCTAGGTGAGATTGTATGTGTGTCCTGATCTCAAACACAAATGCCAGCAGCTGCCCTCCCGCGAGTTTGAGGGCATGGAGGGCAATGCCGACGACAAGCTCAGTGCTGGCGCTGGGAGGAGGTCCTTGTGAGGAATGCCATCATTTGAACGAGTTGCTGGTCTGAGCTGACAAAGATAACTTTCACACTGGTTTGCAGGATACTGTGTCCTATTATTTTCTCATCTTCAATACAATCTTGTGTTTGACCCCCACGATATCAGCATTAAAGCTACTCCCATACATATGGCCACCAGAATGTAGCAAAGGGAATGGTGAAGTGATTTAAATTCTTTACCACTGAAAGCTTTCAGCTCATTGATGTTCAAAAATAAGTTGAAGAATCTAGCACAGACTGCTCAGAAACTCACAAATCGATGTGCCATTCGCCAAGTTCACACAAGGCCAATTTTCAGCTACACTCCCCCCCGCCCCCCAACACCAGTCTTCAGATATCCTCGGGAGGGTTCCACTTTAAGAGAGAATTGGTCCAGGATCTCCTCTTTATGGTCTTCAGGCTGCCATTCAATTAATGGAAAAAAAGGACAACAAAAGTTAATAACTACCAGTATTCCTGCTCATTGAAGCAACGTACAAAGATGTCTGGGATGCAGACCCACTGGGAGGAATTGACCCTGGTGGGTGGAGCCATATAAACATCCTCTGTGCTTCGCAACTGCCCCCTTTCCACTAGGCAACACCATGGCACCTGCTCCCAAACTGTTCCCATCCTGTTCAGAAACTGACCTGCATATATATTGGGCTTAATGACCAAATGTTTAAACGTTCATTGCACAAGAACAGCTGAAAGCAGTTGATTGGTTTGAACTTTATTGTATGCACCTTGCTTCCCAGACCGCAGTAAAGGGGAAGGTCAGCTGGTAAACATTTGGGCATTTAAAGTAAGAGGCCCTCGGCTCCCCAAAGCCGGGTGCTTTACTCTCAGCATCAGGCCCTACTAAGTTCTGGGTACTAAGGGGGTGCCCACCCTAACACAGTGGGGTCAGAGCAGATCTGGAGTAGCAGTTGCCTGCTCACTCCTGTCAGACCTCTGCTCAGAGACGGTTTTCTGGTGGCATTGTCCTCACGGAGTAGGGAGCCATTTCAGCTGCAAGAAAGCCGGCAATTGTGTTTCCTCCTCCAGCACTGTTTATAAGTGATTGGCACACCCAGAAATGCCCACCCTCCCCAGGAGAGGACAACATGTAGGACGGATGTAGACTATAGTATTGGGAAAGAGATTATTAGTTAAACAATGTCTGCTTAGCACGAGAAAACAGTCTACTTAATTCACATTTCAGCTCGCAGTGGGCTTCCTAAGGAGACACAGTCTGCCCTCCTGCTGGAAATGCCAACGCCATCGTCCTGCCCCGGGCTTCAACTCCTCACTCCAGGCTGCTTCGTTCTCGTCTGCCACGCAGACCTCCTGCTTGTCGGCCTCGGTAGCCATCCACTCAGCCTGACTCTCCTCCACACTGATAGGAACACACACCACATGGAAAATAAGGCATCGGTGTGCCTGCCTACGGGAATATTGAGCAAAGGCATGTGCTGGGGAGAAGACATGAGGACCAGGGAGGAGATGCTAGACTCTTGCTTCCCACAGTTTCGAGCTGTGATCTCATGGCATTTACCACCGCTTCCACCCCTGCCATGACCTCTATTATAAACAGCCAGTCATCTTGCTTTATTTGCTGGCCCTTGGGCATGTGAGTCTCTGTGTGTTTTAAACTCACTCTCCTCTTCAGCTGCTGTATCCCTTCCTCTTCAGGATGTTCCCTTCTCGGAGCACAGCCCTTTGTCATTAGGACGGCAATCACACTAATAGCAGGGATGTGACTTCTCAGTTGCTAACAGTGGCTGTGCACACCCCGGGTTATTCTTGGACTCATCTGTGCTCTGACTCCTTCATCTCGCATTTAAATACAACAGGTGCTTGTCTCCCTCAGGAAGTGTTCATCAACCTCCTCCAGGGAGCACGGGGCTGGCCCCCAGGGCTCCCGCTGACCCGGGCAGGTTCCAAGATGTAGACTGCAAGTTCCCCTTATGACCCAGGGGTGCACGTTCTGTTTCATGCCTTCAGATCCGTGAATGGCAGGACCCGCTCTGTGTGCCCCGACGTCCCTGGCTGCGCTGGTCAAGTGCCTGGAAGGGGCTGGAACTGGTCCCGCTGTGCCCTGGGGCGCAGCCTCCCAATGTCACAGAGGGGCATTCTCTCTGCACAGGGCTTCATGGATGCATAGCTGGCGCCTGGATGAGTCCCGTGGGGTTTCTCCTGAAGCTCTTCAGCAGCCTGAGAGCATGGCCTTCCTCTCCACAGTGCCCTGTGGTCATGGTGGGATTCAGCGGTGCCAGCAATTGAACAGATTCCTCAGACGGGTTCTATGGAGCAGTGATCATCACACCTTATGTTTTAGAAATCACATTTTGAGTTTAAAATGTGCTTTCTACTCTCCTTATATTTTAGAGATGTAGTCTGAAGCATTTAGAATAAAAATGGAATGAAGTATACAATTTATATAAAATAATTAATCAAAAATAACGTAATACAAAGATGCAAAATATAAGCAATTGTTAAATCTGAAAAAAGAAGAGGAGCCCCACAGGCGCCTCCTCAGAGTTCATCTGCGTAGAGTCCTCAACACCCAGCGAGGCTGGGGCCGCATCCAGCGACCCTGCCTGGCAGGCACCTGACGCGAGGAAGAACTGTGAGCTGCTCCAGGCCACGTGCCTGAGAGAAGATGCAGTCAGGACCAGAATTTGGGTTTTCTAATTCCAAAAATAGTGTCCCTTTTTATTTCTTAACTATAGCAGGTTGCTCCCTGATAATTGCTGTTCAGTTCTCAACTGACTATTTGAGTTGTGGACTAACCTTCTAAAATCTAGATTGACAAAATTTTACTTTCAAACAGATTTTGGACCAATCAGATAAATTACCCGAGTTAAAACTCAGAATCTCTCCAAATTATTCAGCAACACTTAAAATATGTTTTTCCCATCTACTGAGTGTCTTCAATTTGTGAGGTTAACATAGTATTAGGAGGTGAACTTTTGGAGCAAATTAGATTGTTGGGGTAAGTTATTCTTAAGACCTCAATAGTTTATGACCATAATGTAGGTAATAAAAGCCCTTACCCCATAGGTTTGCTGTGGGTATTAAAAGAGATATCATATTTAAATTGTCAATACAGTGTCTGTTATGGACTAAAAGCTCAATAAATATTGTTGATTAAATACACAGATATTAATAGTGAGCCTACTAAATTTCCATTAAGTCAAACCTCAGCCATTGCATCTTTAAAATGTGCAATGGTTGTGAAATTAAAAATCACTACTTAAAAAGGAAAGTACCACCAAGAATCCAGTCCATATGAGGAAGGATTAACACAGGTGTGCCTGTGCACTGTAGTTCTGGGCATATCAACTAGGAGACCAGACAGCAGGATTTTTTTAAAAGGGGAGAAATAGAGTGGAGAGTTACACTCCAGTTATCTAGATTAAGAGCAACAAAGATAAAACATCACAGCAACTAACGATAATGTGATTCAAGCTTATTGGTACTAAAAATCGATGGTTTCAAAAAAATAGTGGGCGATTTAAGAGGAAAAAATTGAATGATCAGCAGCCATGGAAAGATGCTCCCAGGCATGAGTATTCAGTGTAAGGTAAAGTAACAATGAGATACTACCTCACCTAACAGGTTGACAAAGAAAATTACTTAAAGTGATAATACCAATTGCTTGTAGGGATGCACACACACACACACACACACACACAACAATCCTGTATATTTTAAGTGAAAATATAACTCTAATAGCATCCATGAAAAATAAATTGTGTAAATGGTTCAGACCAACAAAGCCATTGGGGCCTGTACTAATGGGTATTAAAGCACCAATATGCAGGTGTGTCAGTGCGAAGACATTGCAGTGCTGTTTCTAGCAGCAAAAGCTGGAACCAATGACTAGCTAATATTTATGGCACATTCACACCACATAATGTGTCCACTGAAAATAATAGATTAGTGCTCTTACAGTTGACTTGGGAGGATTTCTAAGAGCATTATGAGCCAAAAGAGTAAGATGCAGAGACAGGTGTACCATATGGTCACATGTTAGTAAAGCTAACAATACCCACAGATGTGCATTTCAGGTTTGTATAGATGAGCACTCAGAAAAGTAAAGAAAACTGTAATGGAGAGTGTTAAAAAGACTATAGCATACAAGAGGCAAGAAAAAGATTAAGTACACCATAAAGAAAATACACACGCACACACCAGTAAATATGATCTATCCCATTCATTTAAAACTGTGGCATGTATATGCTGTGTATATATTTTATATATGTACTAGGGGCCCGGTGCACAAAAATTTGTGCACTCGGGGTGGAGGGAGTCCCTCAGCCCGGCCTGTGCCCTCTCACAGTCTGGGACCCCTCAGTGGATGTCCTATGA
>PVJC01020425.1:0-29195 GCA_004026665.1 Murina feae
GGATAGTAGAAAGAGCTTAGCTTTTAGATACAGCGGTTCTCAACCTGTGGGTCAACATTACAGTTATGAAGTAACAATGAAAATAATTTTATGGTTGAGTCTGCCCCCTGAGTGTGGCCCTATAGGACACCTAGCACATGACAAGTTCCTCAACATGAGGAACTATATTTAAAGGGCCAGAAGGTTGAGAACAACTGCTTTAGAGACATCCACATCTGGGTTCAAACCTTGGCTCTGTCATTTATTAGGTGTGTATCTTCCCTGAGTTCAATTGCCTCATCTAGAAAATGGTGAGAATAATTTCTACTTATGGAACTGTTGTGAGGATTAAATGAGTTAAGGTACATAAAGCACGATGGCTTAGTAAGTGCTCAGTAAATCATGGCTTCTTTCCCAACCCAGACATTAAACATTAGTTTTGATTGAACACATTAGACTTCTCTAAGACTCTGTGGGGAACAAGAATGCATGGGATCCATCAGATGCTGATGATTTAGTGAAGTTCCCAATTAAAACTGAGCTGTTGAATGGATTTGTATCCTTATAACAACAAGAGGAAGCCATAAAGCCTAAGGCAGTGGTTCTCAACCCTCTGGCCCTTTAAATACAGTTCCTCATGTGGTGACCCAACCATAAAATTATTTTCATTGCTACTTCATAACTGTAATGTTGCTACTGTTATGAATCGTTATGTAAATATCTGATATGCAGGATGGTCTTAGGCGACCCCTGTGAAACAGTCGTTCGACCGCCAAAGGGGTCGAGATCCCCAGGTTGAGAACCGCTGGCCTAAGAGCAGGGAATATGGGCTTCAGCTGCGGGAATCTGCTTTCACACCTAGCCCAGCTGCTTATAACTTGAGCAAGTTATTTGACCTCTCTGACCCTCATGGAGTTGCAACAATCAACTGAGTTATGTACGTGAAATGCTTGGCATAGCAAGAGCTCAATAAATACTCAGCAGCAATAGCAGTAGCAGCAGACTTCACTTCCCAAAGCCACCTTTCACTGACTAAGAGTCCTTTCTTGGAATATTAGGATCAAGTCCAACTATAAAAGTCTAACTATCTCAATTTACTAGCTTTTTTTCTCCTTCTCTTTGATGTTATATAGCTACAAGAGAATTGGATTCTCAAGATTGTCAATTCTTTCATTTTCAAGGCTTCATACCTTTTCCAGTAATAAGGGAAACTTTTGTAGAGGCAGAGATGGAATGGCTATTGAATCATTCTTGTTAGGGGCTATCTCCGAGTTGTAAGATATATAATAAAACCCTTTTATTTTCAATCTTGTTTTAGTTATTTAATAATATAGGCATGCTAATTTAACAGTGTATCTCTGTCTTTATCTGTTCGGGCTGCTATAGCAAACATACCCACAGACTGCGTGGCTTATAAACAACAGAAATTTATTTCTCACAGTTCTGGAGGTTGGAAGTACAAGACTAAGGTTCCTCGTCGGTCATGTTTGGTGAAGGCCCTCTTCCTAGTTCATAGCCAGCGCCCTCTGGCTGTGGGCTCACATGGTGAAAGGGGTTTGGGGTTTCTTTTATAAGGTGCTAATCCCCTCTATTAGGGCTCCAACCTCATAACCCCAAAGTCCCTGCCTGCTAATAGCAGCGGGCATTAGGATTCCTACCATGTGAGTTTTGTTTTGGGCCGTAATTTGAATTCTAAATTATTTATTCAACAAGAAATTTATTGATTGTCTTTTATGTATTAAGTACCCTTCAAGGGCCTAGAATTACAGCAGTGAATAAGCTGACAAGGGCTCTGCCCCCACGAAGTTTCATTCTAGTGGACAAGTATAGACAGAAAAAACATATAAAAATACGTAAGGTAGTTTTATATAAGTGCAATGAAGAAAATCCAGAATTGTGAGACAGAAAGTGACTTGGTTTCTAGGAGAGGCCAACTTTAACTTGAGGAGGATCACTACTGTTATATTGATTGGCTAAAATACTGCCGATAAGTTTGATTTCTTGAGGAATTTCTCCTTTTGTACCTGAAACCTCTCATTTGTCTATGGTAGACCTAGCTGATCTAACAAATGAGATATTAGAGTCTTTATTGTACAGCTTTTTTTTATGAAACCTTGATGATATTAAAATTAATATTTTTAAAACTTTGTATGATATAAGTAATATTTACTCAGTGTAAAAATAAAAAAAAAATCAGCCCTAGCCGGTTTGGCTCAGTGGATAGAGTGTTGGCCTGCGGACTCAAGGGTTCCAGGTTTGATTCTGGTCAAGGGCATGTACCTTGGTTGAGGGCACATCCCCAGTAGGGAGTGTGCAGGAGGCAGCTGATCGATGTTTCTCTGTCATCGATGTTTCTAACTCTGTATCGCTCTCCCTTCCTCTCTGTAAAATACCAATAAAAATATTTTTTAAAAAATCAGAAAAGATAGAAAAAATGAAAAAATTACTCTCCTGTAATTCCATCATCTACTTTGGGGATTGAAAAGCTGTGGCCTGTGGGCCAAGTCCAACTTGAAGTGTACAACTTGATAAATGTTAACAAAGGAGTGTGTGTCCCAGATCAAGATCCAGAAACCCCACTCAGCTCCTTCCATCACAGCCCACTCCCAAAAGGAGCCACGATTCCTAGTTCTGTCACTGTAGATTGATTTTAGTTATTTTGGAAATTCGTAAGGCCCCCAAATGGAAGCATTGCAAAGATACATCAACCATGGAATGAATAAGTAAATTCTGGTGCATTCACATAGTAAAAATCAACTATTGCTATATGCACAAAAAATTTAGAATTCAAAATATTATCAAATTATGGCCCAATGTAAATGAATCTTACAGTACTGAGCCATTGAAGCCAGACCTAAAAGAATAAATATTGTGTGGTTCCATTTAAAATATTTATTACAAATAAAAACTCTTACATGTTTACTAGTTTATAGGAAACTAGGAAAAATCTGAATTGAAACCATCAACAATATTTTAGCAGAAATCCATTTTCTGCGTTTAGTATTCTTGAGAATGTCAGTACACTAGCCATTAAAAGTCCTCAAAAAAACCCCACAACTCACAAAAAACTTAGCATATCTAGATGCTTTTGGAATACCTGTTGAATAAATGATTGTTTCCACCGTACCATCACTTCCTTAGATGCCACATTTTACCAGGCCGCCACGAAATCCCCGCTTCCCCACACTGCTCTGGTCTGGGTGTGATTCTGTTGCAGTCAGTGGCCTTTGACTAAAATGTGTACATAAAAGTGAACCCTCCCTTTTTCTCTTTCCTTCTCCTAAATACCCGTTTTAGATAAGAAGGCTGACTGCACCATCACAATGGCCGACTCGGACCTGATGGCTCTGATGACGGGTAAAATGAATCCTCAGTCGGTAAGTCGAATGGCACTTCCATCCTTCCAGTGGGTGGGTCTTTCAGCCCGTCCTGGTCCAGTACCACGAAGTGCACAGTGCTCACACCCACACAGCTCAGTGTTCACTGAACAAACGACAGACGTGTGGAGCAGACCACATGCCAAACACTGTCCTGTGTGCTGGCAATGCCCAGACGAATAAGAACTGTTTCCCGTGCTCAGGGCATCCACAGTTTGGTATAAGACAGATCCGCAAAAGAGTAAGTGCAGCTAGATATCTGAGGTGCCATGCCAGGTTTGTGGCCAGGTTTGTGGCCAGGGAAGGAGCAGCCTTGACTGACTTCCGGGGCTCTCAGAGAAAGGCTCTCGGAAGTGACAAGTGAGCTGAGTCCTTGGGGTTCAGAAGTGAGCGGTGCACACACGGAGAATAGGAGCAAACCAGGTGGAAGGAGGGCGAGGTGTGAATACAAGAGTGACCGTTTACATGTTGTATCTTTGCCTAATCGGTCCTTCCCGAGTCTCTCAATTAAGCTCAGATATTATCTCCAAAGATCTCCTTCCAGGGTGTGGGGAGCTGTAGCTAGTTTCTCTTCTGTTCCACTTCCTGGGCTGCTAGCTTAGCACTTGCCACATTTTATGAGGTTTTTTGTTGTTTTTTTAAAATATATTTTTATTGATTTCAGAGAGGGAGAGAGAGTGAGAGATAGAAACATCAATGATGAGAGAGAATTTTTGATCAACTGCCTCCTGCATGCCCCCTACTGGGGATCGAGCCCGAAACCCAGGCATGTGCCTTTGACCTGAATTGAACCCGGGACCCTTCAGTCTGCAGGCTGATGCTCCATTCACTGAGCCAAACCAGCTAGGGTTATATGAGTCTTAATGTGCCTCTCTTCCCCTTTAGATTGTGCTTATCTTAAAGGAATAAACCCCATCTTATCTTCTTGTCTCCAGAATTTAACCTGACCTTTTATGTGCTGTATAGATCTCCCTGGGTCGTCTTGTATTCTTCATTTGCCTGTGGTGAATAGAGCACTGCACACAGAGCTTTCCATTAGCCATATAGAGAATAAAAAGGAAACTCAGATGCTTCTTTCCATTGTAACCTTTCTTTGTTGTTGCCTCAGCCTGATTTGTTTTAGGTCTTCTTCCTGCGGTCCCCTAGTAATTATAAAGATTGGATAAAACAACCAAATCTGACTCCCCTTTTATTCCTTTTTAAAATGCTTTTTTTAAAGCGATTAAGCATATTTCAGTTAATGCGTTGACCAACAAGAGGCGTACATTTGTGACGTTTCAAGAAAATAGACACCATTGGCACTGATGTTTCCACCCACTGAGCCTGCTCCAAAAACCTGGACAGAACAGAGGCCACCAGTATAGGAGCTGGCTGTCACCCTCCTTCCCACCCACTGCTCCTCCTTCCACTGTGCACTCACTCCATGCACTTCCTTGGCAGGGTGATCAGACTTCACACACCAGCCACCCTGAGCTCACTCACTTTTTCTGTTTACCATCAGTTTTGGAGACTGAAGTGTCAGCTTGTTTTTCTTGAGCACCTGTTAGCACCCAAAGGAATTAAAGATAAAAGAACGAGAGACCTTTCTGCTAATGTGCTGATGCCTTCCCTCATGCTCGCTCCGTAGAAGATTTGACTGGAAACCACTGCTGCAGCGGAAATTATAGTTTCAGTGTTTGGCTGCAGTTGAAACAGAGCAGTGTGCTCTCCCGCAGCAAGCACGTATGAAGACACCTAGGGCCAGATTAAAATGATTCCTATGTTTGGATTCTCTGAAGGGCGGAGAGTCATGTGTTCTCTATAATAATTAGCAAATAAAAGGTCATTTTCTCTTTTATTTTCAAAAAGTGAAAGATGGTGAGTTTCTCTTCCAGGTACCACTGGTTCATATTTTTAAAGGACATATGTTAAATAAATTGAGACACCTGACCTCTAAGTCATCAGACAGAAGGCCGAGTGCCATATAGGAAGGAAATATTTAGTTTGTCCAGACAGAGGAGGGGAGAAAAAGGAATTAGTCACATTACTAGAAGGTGTAGAAAAAGCAAGCTCTCTGCATTCCCCTGGATGAGGCAGAAGAGCTCCTGACTTCTTAATGTTCTTGTTAAGAAGCTAAGACTACCAGGAACTTTTTACATCTAGCCCTTATTTTAAGAATCCAATGAAGACTGAGATCATAGCAGGGAAATCAGGCTCTGTTCCCGATTTTGCAATTTCTCCCAAGTTTTCCTGGGATTTTGTTACATGATAAATTTAGCAAGCATCATGTGATCTAATCCCAGGCCATTGTTAAATGGAACAAATTGTGGCTCTGCATTACGGGTTGGTTTGATTCTTCTTATTGAGCCAAAGATTAACACAAGCTCCTGCTCAGTCTCAGCAGGCTGCTGGCCTCCCTCCATAGGGATAAGTCCTTTATCATGTTTATCATGAAGACCTAAAAGGGTGGGGGGGAGGGAGGGCGGGGGTAGTATTGTGACATTTTATCCATATCGTATTCCAAGAGTTTCCGAGTGTGTTAAGCATGTGCTTTTTCCTCTCAGCAGACTCCTAAAATTTTCAGTTCATATTCCTTATCCACATGTAATTCTTTAGACAAAGCCAATCTAGTGTGAACTCACCTAGCCTGGTGTTTGGAAAAGGCACTACGAAGGCAGGTAAAAACAAGCTCAATTTCTAAGAGAAGATATTTGGGAAAGCTGTGCCTTTTGCCCTAAGTCAAGCATGGCTTTTATAGTTCCTGTTGAAGAATCTGGTTCTAAATCTAGTCTGGAAGGTGCGTTTCATGTTTTGAAGAAAGTATAAGAGACCCGATAAATAAGTGATCTCAGGGTTGGCTAGTCTAGAAATATCAGCAATTTCAAAGCAAATAACACTAAGTAATAAAGTTTCTTTCTTACTTACAGGCCTTTTTTCAAGGCAAATTGAAAATCGCTGGCAACATGGGTCTGGCTATGAAGTTACAGAATCTTCAGCTCCAGCCGGGCAAAGCTAAGCTGTGAAGAACTTCCTGTGCCTACCTTTGAAAATCAAGATGAGACTTACAGATATATATCCATGTATTTCACTGTCAGAACTTAGACTGAAACCAAGCATTGGCAAATAGCATGAGATTTGTTTTTAAGTGGGTGTGACCAATCCTGTTTTTCCTAAGCTCTGGGCAAATAGAGCCTGATGGTGTACTACTGCTTTGCTGAATTGCATACAACTGTGCATTACAAAGTTAATATGGCAATTATGGTTTTGGGTAAAATTGAGTTCCAGAATGAAATCAGGAACAGCAAAATCCAAAAACTATGTAAACAAAAGCTCTCATTTTGCTTATAAAGTATATTTGAGGATTATTCTGCTGAAGATTCAATTTAAGTTTCCTTGGGAGAACCAGGGAAGAAACAAAATACCAGAAGCTGGCCAGAAATTAGTGTTGTGCACTTAATGACCTTAATCTGTTTTTCCATTAATAGTTTTTAAAATTCTGTGCTGGGATTAAACAATTAAAATTTTTGCATTTTGTGCCATCAGAATGGTATTTTCTTCCCAGATCTAAATAAAAGAAATATCAGAGCTTGGGGGGGAATTTTATAGCTGAACACAGGCCTATTTTTAAAATAAAAATATTTTTAAATTAGTTTCCTTCCTGAAAAATCAATGTTAAATTATTTTAATAAAATTTGCTTTGATATGCACAGTTTAAAAATTTATCTCATATTAATTTAAGTTTATAAAGTTCAATCCTATTATAATTAGTCTTTTCATATGTTTAGTTGAATAATTACCCACATTTATCTTCCTTCCTAGTTTTTCTAATGCTAATGTTAATTCTTATAACTCAGTAAGATATGGGGTAAAATAATGGAAGAAAATTAAAATTGTTCTTCCTGATCTCCTTTGTTTTTATTGCGTTTGTCCTTTTTGTTCAGGGTTGTCTAAATGAAGGAGATGAAGAGAAAGAGAAACACCGAGGGGTTTCCGATCTGTGTCATCTAGATGCTGCCTCCTGTCACTTTGACACTATCAGCAGGTCTTCATTAGGGAGCCATGGGTTGTTGGAGTGCTGGACCAGGAGCCAGGACTCTTGTTTCTCTCAGGCACCTAAGTCACTGCCTGCATGGCCTGTTCGCTCCGTTCTTGAAAGCGGGGATTTAAGTAGGTGGTCTGTAAGGTTTCTGATGCTCTGATCATCCTGTGACTATTCAGAGCCCAGAAGCACTGTTTGAGAGTTACTCAGGTTCCACCTTTCTTCACCCGAAGGTGGTCAGAGGCAAAAAGCCAATTTAAGTTTTAGATGCTTGTTGGAGCCTGTGCTGATCAGAACTGTGGATCAGATCCCCTTAGAACTTTTAGCTTTGTCTGTGATCAAGCAGAATAGCATTTGGTGATGGGGCAAGATGGCAAATTAAGCCAATGTAAGCTTATTTCAAGTCCCATAAAGTGCATTAGAACACAGACCTATTTCCTAATCATAGTAACTTCTGACTCTGAGATGAAAGACTTCAAGAAAAAAGTTTCCACAAAAATGTCTGACTTATCTGTAGTTTGGATTTACTACATTATGCTGCCTTCACTTATCCCCAAAATTACAAGTGACACCTGAAATAGGCTTTAGGATGAGCCTGAAAAAACAAAACCGAAAACCGGTTCTTGCAGTAGAAATGTATTCACATAAAAGTACAACTGACATGTGTAACAGAAAAGTGTTTAGTAATTGAAACTGCTGCTATTAGGGTTTTGCTACTTGAGCAGGTCGAGCCTCGGTTGCCTGACTTATAAAGATATTAATATCGACATCCTAAGTTTATTGGGGACCTAGAGAGAGAACATATGTGAAGTCCCTAAATTAGTGTTAGGTGCTTCATGGTCATTCTTAGTTCCCTCACTGTAAATGTGAATTCCTTCCTGTCCCCGCCACTACCTCTACCTCTTGCCTTTGATATGTGATATGATGTCTGTAGTGTTTTCTAATGTCCCGCTTTTTGAGTCTTTGTTTTATTCGTTCATTTATTGAACAAATAGTTATCAAATGCTTACCTTATATATAGGGTGCTATGTGGCGGGTACAGTGCTAGGCACTGGAGATAGTGGTGAGTTCTTCCCCTCATAGTACTTACAGTCTTAGTTGGAGGGACAGTCAAAGAAATGAATAATAATTACAGACTGTGGTGAACCATGCAGGAAATTGTCAGGGTGCTGGGGTGGAGAATCACAGTGAGGGGTCTCCTTTGATCAAGTTGTAAGGGAGACATTTCTGAAGAGGTAATATTTAAGCTGAGATCTAAATCTTGCAGAGTGAACCATACAAAGAACATTGCATGAAAGGGTAGAAAGAGAAGTCGAATTGGCAGGACATATATTGTTCCAAAATTTGACATGTTCCAGAAATTGCAAGGAGGCCCATGAGAGTGAAATATAGTGAATGGGAAGGACAGGCCCAAGATGAGGTTGGATAGGTACATAGGAGCTGGTTATATTGGAATCTGTTCGTGTGGTAAGGAGTTTGTATGTCATTCCTAGTGCAGTTGGGAGCTGTTGAAGATGTAGCTTCATGTGTGTTGATTTCTCACTCATGCTGCATATCCACTTTGCCATCATATCCTAAGTGAAGAAGCGGGCTAATGGCGTAGCTGCTCTCTGGAGCATTGTGACCATCATGGCAGGGGAAGAGAAAAAGGTAAAGCATACATTGGCTCTTAAAGTTTCCACCCAGAAGTGATCTTACTCCCACTTCATTATCCAAAGAAAGTCACATGCCGCCTCCCCCCCCCCCCCACCGCCACCTAACTTCACAATCTTACCACGTACTAGAAGGAGGGAATGGAGTTGGAATATCTGTGAAAGAACTGATGGACATCATAGAAGGGCTGTAAGCATGGGAATGAAATGATTTAAACTCACTGTAGCTGCTCTGTGGAGAATGTACTGAGGATAGGGGGCAGGAATGGATGTCCAGGTGCAAGAAGATGGTGTCCTTGAATAGGGTGCCAGTGATGGATGGAAATAGAAGTGGAAAAGTAAGCAGAGGTAGAGCTGACAGACTTGGTGACTGGATGTAGGGGCAAGAATGACTTCCAGTGACAGGCCAGGTGAATAGTAGGTCATGACTGGGGTGATGAGGGAGGGGATAAGCAGGTTTTAGGGAGAGTGGTTGAAATAATAGCCTTCACCTATGAACTTGTTAACTTTGAGATGCCTGACAGATTTACCAGTGGAGTTAGCAATTGGATTTACAGGATGAGCTAGCTCAGAGGTAAGGTCAACTTGGAGATACATCCTTTTTTAAAAGAATATATTTTTATTGATTTCAGAGAGGAAGGGAGAAGGAAAGAGAGATAGAAACATCAATGATGAGAGAGAATCATTGATCAGCTGTCTCCTTCACACCCCACACTGGGGACTGACCCCATAACCTGGGCATGTGCCCTGACTGGGAATCAAACAGTGACCTCCTGATTCATAGGTCGGCACTCAATCACTGAGCCATGCTGGCTGGGCTGGGGATATATTCTGAAGTTGAAAGCTACAGGAATGGCTGATAACACCTAGGGAGTGGAGGGGGGTTGAGGTAAGCCTTGAGGAACTTTACAGATCAGGTAGAGGAGGAAGAATCTGGCAGTGGGGATGAGGCAGAGGGGCTAGAGAGGTGGAGGGAAGTTTCCTGAGAAGAGAGTACAGAATAACCAAAAAGTGGGAGTGGTCAACTGTGTCCTGTGCTATTGTGAGGTCAAGTAGGATGATGTCTAAAAATCATCTACTGGATTAAATAATGTCAACATAGAAGTCATTGGTGATCACTACGAAATCTGTTCCAGGAGAGTCGTAGGGATAAAAGCAAGATGGGAACTGATTACATAAAGAGCTACCAAAAGGAGAATTCCATGTGGTAGTGAGCAAGCACTTTAGTTAATTCTTTTAGTTCTAAATTAGGCCATCTTGTTGGTGCTGGTCTCTGTCCCCACCCTCGCCAGTTTCTCCCTGTCCCCGCCGCCCCTCACCTTATCCATTTGGCAAATTCCTTTTCATACCTTTACCTTTTAGGAAGCTGTCCCTGTTGGTCACCTTTGTAGTGACAGAACAGAGCTAACCATTCCTTTGTAGAAATTTGTTTCTGTCTCCACTGAACAGAGAGCTCCCTACGGGCAGGGAGAACTGCATCTCATGCATCTGTTTTGATACCCCCAGCACAAAGTCTTGGCTTACTGTCATTAAGTGAGTAAATAAGATAAACGGAATAACAATCTCTGAGGATAGGAACCTTGCCACAGAAATGCATTCTCTATTACAATGACCCTCTGGTGCCCTGATGATGAAAGAGAACATTAAAAATTCTCCGTTAGCGTAACCTGTCCTGCTCTTTCTTTGAAAATATTTGCAGCTTCTCAGAACAGAGTTCAACTGAAGATTGAAGCAGCCCAAAGTAATAAATATGAAAGTCACTTTGTTGTGGTTTTATTACAAGGTGGCCTAGTGGGCTCTGTATGCATTAGAGTTAGTGGTCTTGTTGCTCTACTTGTCTAGATAATTCCAACTCTCAGGCTTCCACAGTCTTTGTTGCATATGTGGAAAAACAACGGAGAGCATGGTTAGGAAGTGGAGAGTGCTGGCGGCAGGGGGGTGCGGGCAGGCAGAGTGATCAGAAGAATCTGGAATCAGGTCTAGTCTGCCTCCTGGAAGCTAAGTTAGGACAAGGCATTTAACCCTTACCAGCCTTCAGTTTCTTCCTCTGTACGAGGGGGATGCTGTTAAATTATTTTTAGTAGTCTCATTAGACTGTGAATACCTTAAGGGAAGAAACTCTATGTCATTTATCTTCGTGTCTCTAGCCTTAATACCATGTCTGCCAGAATTCACATGAATAAAAGTTTCTTGAAGAAATGATGATTAGACAGTGATCACTAATGTTCTTTTTAAATTGTAAAATACCTTCAAAGGTTCAATCACATATAAATATAAACTTCTAGTTTTCTCAAATATACTACCTTAGAAAAAAAGAAATATGACATTAAATCCTATAATCAACAGCTCTACCCTCTGAAACATAAGCAGTTTCAGAGACAGTACACCTAGAGCAGTCTGGTTTAGTGGGAGAATGTGAAGCCCACCAGATGAGGGTTTGGGTCCCAGCTTGGGACTCACGCAGCTTTGGGACTTTGAGGTAATGACTCTGAGCCTGCTTCTCCCTCTGTAAAAAGGGAATAATAATCCTCACACCTTGGTTGTGAGGACTAGCAATTCTCGTCAAATGTCAAACACATAGGTACTCAGTAGATAGGTGGTGCCTAATGTTATTTGAGAAAAAGAATTTTTTGGACCTGAAGCAATTTATTCATTGGAACATTTTGTGACAGTCCTTGAGTTCAGATAATTAGCTGGCTTCAGGATTGGAGACAAGTTGAATTTTTTTATTGGCTGTCTACATTCTTATATTTTCCCTCAAGAATCATGAACATTTTATAGTATCTGTAACGAAGTGAATGAATTTAGAATTATTTGTCTGATGTTCAGAAGTTTTGCATTTCAGCCAAAGATTATAGTTCTAGCTGCCCATGGTATGGTTGCTCTTTGAGCACAAAGAAGTTGCTTGATATTATTGTCCAGAAATAAAGGCGGGTGGGGAAGGTAATCAACCAGATTGTACCTCTGGGTAAATTACTCAGTGGGATTGAGTTTGTTTAGAGACCCCACTGATATGAATTGGGAACTTGGATTATAGTACTAAACAGCTAATAAGGGCCCTGAAAGATTTATGCGCTATCAGGAACCATAGCCATGTCTGGCCAAATTTTATAGTTTTTCTCAATAGAGAGTTACAAAATCTACTGGAAAGGTCCAGTATTAATATCTATCTGGAGACTGCTGCAGACAAACAGCTCTTTAGTTCTTGGTAAAAACAGAGAATATTGGGCCAGATTTCTGGACCTTAAGAAATGTGGCGTCTGATTCCATTTGGCAGGAAGTTTAATATGGTGTGGAGTTTTAGCCAGACTTCTTGGAGAAATATACTTTTTAAATGTATCTTATCCAAAACTTATTGCAAAAAGTGATGTCTATTTAGTCTGTCTGTTCTATTAATAGTCATTTAAATACTTTGTAAATATTCACAGTGCTGTTTTCAGCAGCATGTAGTAAATACTTGACCTTTTAGTTCCTGAATTTGTGGCCAAAAGCTTTTATGTAAAATTGGGGGAAATTCATTGTAGTCTGCTGTTTATTTAAATTGCAGGCCGAGAAGCAAGCAATAGTGTTATCGTTCTAACTAACTACCAAGTTGGTTATTGTATAATTCACGTTTTAGAATATGGCCCCTTCTGTAGCGTACAGAACTCTTGGTTCAAGATTAAACACCTCATTAGAACTTAAATAAGTGGAAAAGAAGTTCAGACATGACGACACAGCAGTAGAAGAGAAAGGCTGATTTAGGAGACTTCAGCTTGGCAAAATGATATCCAAGGGTAGAGTCTGGTAACAGTTCACAAATATTTAAGAAATGGGAAGACCAAAGAGGGGAGCTTTCTTTTTCTTTGTTATGAGAAGGAAAGGGAAGAAATGTAAAAAGGGAAATTTCAGACTGAAAATCAGGCGAACTCCCTGACAATAAAAATTGGTCACAAGTGGACGGAACTCTCCACCCACAGAGATGTTCCTAAACGCAGCTGCATTTCACTGTG
Organism: Murina feae; assembly: GCA_004026665.1. NCBI lineage: Eukaryota > Metazoa > Chordata > Mammalia > Chiroptera > Vespertilionidae > Murina > Murina feae. The sequence goes on from PVJC01020425.1 coordinate 13,019, forward strand.
AACGACGTACCTTAGCAATGGCTGAGGGAGCATCTCAGCGGGAGGAAATAGCTCCTTGACGGCCACTCTTTCGAGGATTTCTCGTTTTGCCGTTTATCAACACCTCTTCTTCCTCTGTGGGCCAGAAAGGAGATGTGAACCTTCTCAATGTTTCCTTGTCTATACCCTGACTTGTTCCCCGACTTGAAAATGTTGGAAGAAACAGAAAGGAGAATCCAAAAGCTTTTACATTTTCATAGTGTGAAAGCAGCCTGATTTTCTTTTGTTTTATTTATTTTTTAGTCATTTTTTAAATTTATCTTTAGACTTTTCAGGCCACAGAATGGTGGCTGCGGTGTGGGACCCAGCTCTCTTTGGAGTTGGAACCTGAAGACCAAGGTTTGATTTGTGGCTCAAGTGCTTGTTAGCTGGTCACCCGAGCAAGTTGCTTATCCTTCCCTGGGTGCCAGTTCCCTAAAATAAGGAGACAATAACACTATCATGCTTATTGGGAAAGTTTAGTGACCTGATGTGTGGGAAAATGCAGTTTTAATTATTAACGTTTGTATTAGTTTTCTATTGCTGCTGTAACAGATTATCACAAATTTAGTGGTGTAATTCAAATGTATATAGTTCAGAAGTCTGGGCCTGTTTGGCTGGCTTCTCAGCTCCAGATCTCATGAGGCCAAAGTCAAGGTGTCGGCTGCCCTAGACTCTTTCTTACTTGGAGGCTCTGGAAGAGAATCTGCTCCACGCTCTTCAGGATGTTGGCAGAATGTGGTTCCGTGCTGCCGTGGGACTGAAGTCCCTGCTTCCTTGCTGGCAGCCTGGGATGCTCTCAGCTCCTGGAGGCTGCCTGCACTTCCTTCATCTTCAAAGCTAGTTGAGTCCTCACGTTACAAATCCCTCTGATGCCCCCTCTGCCTCATCTCTCCTACCTCCAGCCAGATAAAGTTCTGTTTAGTTCTGTAAGCGCTGGTGTGACTAGGTTAGGCCCACCTGGACAATCTAGGATAATCTCCCATTTGAAGTTCCTTTGCCGTGTAGTGTAACGTATTCACAGGCTCTACAGATTAGGGTACGGACACCTTTGGAGCTTCCTTCTGCCTCTGACAACAATGGTGTTTTGGGGCTAGAAAGGGACCTTACAGAACATAAAATAAGGTTCTTGCCCTGGAGGGTTTACAATCCAGTGGGGGAAAGAGATGAAAACCATAGACAGCAGAAAAGTCCAACAACAGTGTGTATGGGATGTTGCAGGAGCCCAGAAGACTTTCTGTCCCTGACTTGGCCTGTGGTTTTTCCATCATACCCTGCTTGTTATGTAATGTCTTTTATCGAGATCCTTCAGATGGAATCCATATACACAAAACAACACCATGTGATTTGATTTCTAAATGTCCAGAAAATTCAGCTGCTGCCATGGCGCGGTATTTGGGACTCTGCTACTCTACTTAATAAGGAAAGGTTCTGAGTCCTCAGAGTAAGAGGAATTGCTTTCTTCTCTGATGATGAAGTATAGCAATACCTCATCTCCCTCATCAGACCCCCAGACAGCCTTCTTTTCCTCTACTCCTAGTTCTCTGGCCATATGTATGTCATTACTCTTTCCCTCCTGAGTGTTCTTGTCTCTTGTTGTTTTAAATGAGAAGGCACCAATCCTGGACAACGCAGAGGTTTCTGTATCATCCTTGCCACTTGTCATTTCTATTTTAATGCCCATTTCCTGCATGTTTAGTCAGGGCTTGGTGGTGATTTATAATAATAGCAGCTACCTTTTATTGATCACTTACCATGTGCCGGGTGCTGTGCAGAGTCCTCTGCTTCCATGTTCTCATTAATTTAGACATTCGGTAAGGTATAGGTACTACTTTGACCTTCCTTTGGACCCAGCTGGGATTTGCACACAAGTTAAGTCCAAAGCTGGTACCGGACACTATGCACTTAAACAGAAGCTGAAAGGGAGGGGGCAGCACCAAGGAGCCAAAGCAGCACAAGCAGATTCAGGAAACCTGCCATTCAAAATCAATTCTGACCCTACAGCCCTTCTGAAAGTTAGAGGATTTGCTTTGAGAGCACCATGGTCGCCCCATTTTCCACAAGAGACACTCAAAGTGATTCCTCCATATTATACTTCAGACAGGTGGTTTTAGCTTGTGTCTACAGCACTAGGCAGCCACAGAGCAGGTGTGGGCATGCACTGGCTTGGCATTCTACAGAAGAACCTATTTCTTGGGGTCCGGGAAGGGGGGCCCTCTGGCTGGCTTCCACAGTCACAGGAAACAGAATACCTTCCCCCCAGTGTTGAGATGATTAAGATATTTAAGGATTTAACACTATGCCTGACACTTAGTAGGAACTCAGTATGTGCTATTTCTCATTGTTCTACTAGAAGGTTTTCTTTTATTCATGAGTATTCAAACCAGTAGCCCCTTGTTCTAGCTCCACTTAACTCTAAGCACGATGTTGAGAAGGCACGAGATGCATCTCTGTGTTGGCCCCTGTCCAGTCTGTGAATCATACCAATGCTCATAAATTTGAGCTCAGAATTAGAATATGAGACCAAAGAAGGCAAAATATTTCCCCTTCCCATTCTTGTTAAATTCTTGAGTTTTTGAGATAATGGAAACAGTCCTGGGTTCAACCCCAGCCTCTGCACTTGCCTGCTCCAAATTACCTACCTGTTTCCATCGTGGAAAGAACTCGCGCTTTGGGGAAGGACAAACTGGGCACTTTACTCAGTTGCTCAACCACATCCTTGCTAAGGCTGTCTCCTTCTTGGTGAATGGGGGCAACAGCAATTCTCCTGCAGGGCTGTGACAAGTACAGAGTAATGCATGTGGTACAGTCAGGACGTGGCAGCAGAAGCCAGTGACAGGCCTGGAGCTTTCACATGAGCCATCCATTCATCCATTCATTCATTCATTCATTCATTCTCTCACAGCTTGGCAATTTAGGTTGAGCAAGTGATCCCAAGTTTGAGTTGTTTCTCCCTCTGCAGCAGGAGGGCAGCTGGGTAAGGTGGTTGTGGGTGCCCTGCCCACAAGGCCAGAGCAGGTATGGGGGGAGAGCCTTGTTAAGGCAGTGGAGGTGCCAAGTACCACCGAAACCCAGCCCTACCCCGTTCAACTAACTGCCAAAGCCCCTGGCGCCAAACAGTGTTGCTTCAGCTGCTAGTAGTTAATGCTCCTTGACTTGGAAACATTTTCAGCTCCTGGGAGCAACATGGTGAGGGCTCACTCCTCACCCCCATTGTCTCCCTGCGACGGGCATCCACAGGCACCCTACTCCGTGCCTACTCCTGACCAGGCTGTGAGCCCAGGGCCCAGGAGCGGGTAAGGAGTGTGGGGAGGGCCGGGAACTTTTCCGGGAAGCGACTCAGCAGGGTCTGGGCGGGCGGCCCTGTTTGCCACGGCCAGGACCCCAGGGTGGGAGAGGGAACCGAAAGGTACTGCGCCTGGAGCGGTTGCAAAGTCCGTCATGAGGAAGAAACGAAGCGCAGAGGCACTTGGTGGAGGGCCCTCTCCCGTCCCTGACTCAGGTGCTGGGGCCCAACCCCGGGGTCCAGCGGAGGGCTGGGGACTAGGAAGCTGTGTGGGCCGCACCCCGCCTCCCCAGCCTCCTGGGCGGGGGTGGACGCGGGCGGAGGGGAGTGGTTCGGCGGTCCCGCCGGGGCCGAGACGGGCACAGGGGTCGGTCGGTCCGGCGGCTCTGCCTCCCCTGGAAGTGGGGCCCGGTCACGTCCACTGCGGGGACGGGGCAGGCCTGCCCCCTCGCCTATGGGGACCCTCCGCCCGTGTCCGGAGGAGGCCGGAGTCCGGCAGATGCACGCGGGGCGGGGGGGCGAGCGGGGGAGAGGCGGGGAGGAGAAACCCCACAACAAAACTCGCGTCGCCGAGCGCACGGCCGGACTCGAATGGAAGGAGCCCGCGCCCGCGGAGCGCGGCGGGGAGTCTGCAGGGCGCGTTCGGCCGGCGCGGCGCGGCGTGGCGCGGGGACGCAGCAGGTAGGGGGCGCGGGGGAAGGGGGGCAGGGGGGAAGGGGCAGGGGCGGGGGCGGGGGGCGAGGGGGCGGGCCGAGCCCGGGCAGCCGCCGCGGACTTCCCGCCGGGTGGGGGCCGCCGCGTCTCGCCCCTCGGAGCGCGGCACGGAGGGCGGGGCGGGCGGGCGGCTCCCTCTGGGGTGCGACCCCTCGGCGGTCCGATCCGGCGGGGCCTGTCCCCAGCTCCGGCCAGAGGCTGGCCGCAGCCGGCCCCTCCCGCCGCGCACATCTGGAAGGAATCTGCGGGCGGCCGGGCGGGGGATGGAAGGGCGCGGCGGGCGGCGGAGAGTGCGAGGGGCAGGTGGCGCCGGGCGGGGCAGGTGGAACGGGCGGGGCGGGGCCCCCTGACCCGGGGCCGGGGCGCAGAGATCTCGCGTCTCTCCACGGCACTCCTCCCGGCCAGTCCACCCCTCGACCGCTTCCCAGACAGAGTCGGAGGCCTAGCGCGGGGCGGAGGAGCCGCCTCCCGGAGCGCGGACAGGTGAGGGGAGCCCGCGCCGCCACCCGCACCCGCTCGGGGTCGGCTCCCCAGCCCGGCCCCGGGCGCTCGCTGAGCCAGAGCTGTCCGCCGCGGGCCGGGTGTCCGGCCGCCGGTCCACGCGACTGCCTCCCGCGGGGACAGCGGGGTTGAGGAGGGGCCGCAGAGGGCGGGCGGAGGAGCGGCGTACATCCCCGGTTGGAGGTCCCGGAACCGCCCGCCTGGTCCGGGGCGGACAGGACGCGGCGTCGGAACACCTGGCGCGTCGGGGTGCAGGCAGGTGGCGGCGGCGGCTCCTGCTGGCCCCTGGGGCTGCGGGTGGGAGGCAGCGGCGGCCGGACCTCCGGGAGAGGAGCCGGGGCGGTGTGCGTGCGGCGCCGACGGTCGGACGGACGGACGGGCGGTCGGGCTCTGGGAGGCGCAGAGGGATGCGCGCGGCGCTGCGTGTGTGTCTCCAGCCACCGGGCCACCCGCCTGCGCGTCGGCCTGGGACCCGCGGCCAGGTCCCCTTGAAGGCCCCGGATCCCGTGCACTCCAACCTGGAACGAAAGTTAAGGAATGTCAGCCTCCCATGACGTCATGGGAGCTTGTGGGGGCTCCCGGGTGCCTTTACCTGAATTTGGTTAGGGGTGACGCATGGGGGCACCTGTAGGCTGGTAGAGCCATGCAGACGAGCTCTGACCGTGACCTGTCTGGAATCTTGCAGGCGCCCCGTCACCAACCCCTTAGCACAGTGGCGGATGCGCGGGGATACCTGGACCTTCACCCCGCGGACCCTCCTCAAGCGTCCCGCCCTCCTCCCCACCCCACACCGAGCCCTGCTGGAGTGCCTTCCCCCCTTTCCCACCTGGGGAACGCCTACTCAGCTGTCAGGACCAGCTCAAGGCTCTTGGCAGGAGTCAGAAGACACACATTCTAGTCCTGGTCTTGCCTGAAAACGGAGGGAATCAGATAATGCTGCTGATCGTTTCCAGCTCTGCCTTTCGCAAGTTCATCTCTTTATTCAGCAAACATTTCCTGAGGCGCACTCCATGTGGGCGAGGGGTGCTGTGGGAGTCCAGAGGGGCTCCCTAACGCAGCCAAGCCAGCAGGAGCAGCTTCCTAGACCAGGGGCGTTCGAGTTGGACTCTGCTGGGTTTTGGCAGCAGTGGGCACCCCTTGCACCTCCGGTTCTTAGTCTTGGTGTTTCTGTGGGAGTCTGAAAGCTATAGCTCGCTGTTGATCAGCCAGTCTTGACTGAATGTGAGTGGAGGAGGAGGTGGTTCTGGGGGTTGAGGCTGTGTCTCCTGATTTAGGGATCTGCCTTCCCCTTCTGTCTCCTTCCTGCCTTAATCCCACAGTTAGCCCTCCGAGCATTGAGAATTAGGGTGGCAGGGTGGCGGTCCCAGGCCCAGTAGCAATAACCCCAGGTGTGGATGCCATTTCATTTCATCCTCATGAGGAGTTCCCATCGCCATTGCCCACACACAGCTCAGAGCATCCCCACAAGTGTGAGCTGTTCCCAGAGGTGTGAGGGGGATTCTTCACTCTGGGGTCTGCTCTCTCTTCCACGCACAGCTCCAACACGGCGGGGCACCTAGGAGGGGCCTGGGGACTTAGGTTGCTTAACATTCTTAGATCAGCACCACCAGAAACTGAGACTCTGATGGGTCCGTGATGAAGCCAAGACCACACAGCAAACCAGGTGGTGGAGCAGGAGTTGCACAGGATTCCCAGGTCCTAGGGTGACTGGTCAAACGAAGGAGGAGTGGCACGTGGCTCACCACTCTTCAAGCACTGTCTGTCCTTTTCCCTCAGAGCCACCTCCCTCTCCGTCCCTGCAGCCCAGCACCTCCCTGTGTGCCCAGAACAGGCTTAGCAGCCCTTGCCTGCACTACTGCACAGCCTCTGAAAGCGCCACACTGGCCCATCCATAAGCCTGCCTATACCACACTCCTCTTCAACCACTCCTCGTCTCCCCAAAGATACGGGCCACTCTCCCTAATCTGGCTCTCAAGTCCCTTCTTCGCCTGGACGGTGGCCACTGTCCACTTGCATCATTCCCAGTATCCAGCCTCTCCCAGATGATGAGCTTTTTGGAGGTCATCACCTGGGCTCTCTTGTCCCCGGGCCTGTGCATCCCTTGCTTGTATCACCCTTTGCCTTTTACCTGATACTCACATCCTTCATGTCTAGATGAGGCATCGCTTCTTCTGGGAAGTCTTCTTGGCCCCAGGCAGGGTCAGGCCTCCTCTTGATGAAGGGGACTTTAGCTTCCCTTCATCACACAATTTACACATAATGTCTAAAAGAAACATAGTGTGAGCCACAAGTCCAAGCTACATATGTAATGTACAATTTTCTAGAAGCCGCAGTAAAGAAGTAAAATGAAACAGGTAAAATTAATTTTAATCGCTCAGTAGGTCCAAAATATTATCATGTCATCAATAAAAACATAAACGAGTGCCCTGGCTGGATGGCCGAGTTGGTTGGAGCATCATCCCATATACCAAAAGGTCACAGGTTTGATTGCTAGTCAAGGCACATACCAGGTTTTGGATTTGATTCCCAATCAGGGCACGCACAGGAGGCAACAGATCTCTCTCTCTCTCTCTCTCTCTCTCTCTCTCTCTCTCTCTCTCTCTCTCTCTTTCTTTCTCTCTCTCTTTCTCTCTCCCTTTCTCAAAATCCACTTAAAAATAGTCTCAAGTGAGGGGGGAAAAACAAAAAGAAGAAAAAAGATAAATGAACTATTTTATGATCACTAATAGTAATAAGATATTTTACATTTTTTGTACTAAGTCTTTGAAAACCCATCTACACTACATTTTACACATACAGCACCTCTCGGTTTAGACCAGTCACGTTGTAAGTGCTCAGTAGCCACATGCGGCAGCCACATTGGATGAGTGCCAGGGTGAGCTTCTTAAGGGCAGAGCCGCCCGTGCGTGGTCTGTCTTGGTCCTCAGGGCCCCGCTGTCTTTTGCATCCACAGCATCGTGGTTAAAACCTAGGCTGGGAGCGCAGCTTTGCCGTTTAACAGCTGTATTACAATGGCCACTCCCGTTGGCCTCAGCTCCCTCGTCTATAAAATGGTGATGATAACATTGTCACTGTGGCCCATAATGTTAACACGAATTACATATTTTTGCAGATACAGTTTACAGACGTACACAGACACAAAGCCGAAGGAGGAAGGTAGCTGGGCCGTGAGTGCACAGGTTGTGTGGAGGGACTCCTTCTCCCTGACCCTTTGCCCTGATTGAATTTGGGGTCTGAGCCCGTGCCCCCTTCCCCTCCCAGAGTCCGGTTCTGAGCAGAGTCAGGCCGATTAATGCTGTTGGGCCCAAGGACTGAAGGCTGTTGAGCTTGCTGGGGCTTATACTGTGCCAAGGGAATGCTGGTCTGTAGACTGGCTGAGGATTTGTTGTCCATTTGGTCAGGGGATGGGGGCAGCAGGTATGTGGTAGGGTGGGCATAGGGTCAGGCTGCAGCCCAGGACTCGGTGTATGCTGTGCTCCCTGGTTCTCTGCCAGGCCAGGGCTGGGGCCCACGTCTGCTTAGGCCTTGGCAACCTATAGGGTCAAGCAAGCCTGATAGCCACCCCTCTTCTCTCTCCTCACACCTTTCAGATCTTCTGGGAGGAGGTGGGCCTGGACCTGGACCACAAAGCACAATGAGGAAGGGTAAGAAGCAGGGGGCTCTGGAGTGGGCAGTGGTGTGGCTGACATATGAACAAGGCCCACAGATCAGATGTTAATGGTGGGAAGAGCTAACCTTTATTGGACACTCTGAATGCAGTGTGCTCATCTCACTGAACCTCACACTCTTCCCGTTAGGACATCCCCATTACCAGCTCAGGGACAGGTAAGTAAGCTGGGGTGTAGAGGGTGACAGCACTCGCCCCAAGTCCCACAGCCAGGAAGAGCCAGGGCTGAGCTTGCAGCTGGCTGTCTGGCTCCAGAGCCTGCCTTCTTAGCCAGACATCAGCGTCCTCATCAAGCTTCCAGTTTACCTCCCAGGCCCACCATCTCCTCAGACCCTTCTAAGGGCTCAGATTGAGGAGCAGTGCCCAGGCCCAGACACTTGCCGCTGGCCTGCCTCTGTATTCCCTGCAGCTCACAGACCTGCATCTGTATTCGCTGCAGCACTGAGGGCAGCACATCACCTGAGGGATTAACTGTGAGATGAGGAAGCTGAGGTTCCGCAAGGTGACGTGAATGAGGGTGGGTGGGACTCCACCACCAGTGCACAGGAGCCACCACCCCTCATAACTGATCACCCGCCCCAGAGAGGTTTTCTGAGTGAGAGAAGTCCTGGGACCAGCCCCGCCCATGGGCTGTTGGGACAATGGGTCCAGCATCTTCCTCAATGGCCTGCAGCTGTCCTCCATGTCCCCTCCCAGCTGCCCCAGGGGACCTTGTTGGGAGTGGTCTCCTGCAGGTGGTAGTGGTCATGTGAGCACAGCAGGCCCTGGGGAGGGCAGCTGAGGGTCCAACACCAGGAATGGGACTTGGGAGGTTCTAGAGGCAGCAGCAGCTCCAGTCACTGATGCTTACTTTGTGCCCAGCTCTGCCTGGGTTTCCACCCAGACTCACCCTGTTGTGGGAGAAAGACACCATTATGTATTCATAACCCAACCCAATTCATGCCAAGCGTGTGTGTGTGTGGGGGGGGGGGGAGACAGTAATGGAGAGCCCTGGGGCATTTCAGAGTCTTCCCAGGGGACACAGTGCTGGAATGGGTTCTTGGAGAGCTTGCTGATTGCACAAGAGAGAGGAGGGCATTCCAGGAAAAAGGAACAAGCCTGCAGGGAGGAGCTACTAAATAAACTTGTATAATTGGGGCAGGTGGGTGGGGGAGTTGGAAGACCGGCAAGGCCAAGGTCTGAGGATCCCAGAATGGCCAGCTGAAGAGCTGAGAGGCACCTGCTGGTCGGGCCCACCATGGCCTGTGGCAGCTGGAGGTGGACAGGCCTCCCATCCCAGCACGGCGTGTTGGAGCCCAGGCCAAGCCTTGCACAGCACAGCGCTTCCTGGGCCTTCTGTAGAGGAGGGTGCAGATTCCTTTGGGCCAGGCCTGGTGAGCGTTGTGGGAGGTTTTGCAGACCTTCACTTCATCCCCATCCCTCCCGAGGGCAGCGCTGATGGGAGGCGTGGGGGATGAGGGTGGAAACAGCAGTCACCAGATCAGATGCGTGCTGAGTGCAGGATCCAGAGTGGGCTCTGCCTCGTGCCCCAAGGGCCCCATTAGGACGTTTGTGGCCCTAGCCCTGTGCCTACTGTACCTAACAGGTGAAGTCACCCTGGTTCCCAGGTGGGTCTGACTCAACCCCTCCTGCAGGCACCATGGCCCAGAGCAGGGCGCTGCTGCTCCTACTGCTGTTGCCTCCACAGCTGCAGCTAGGACTGGTGCTCGCGGTGAGGGCCCCTGTGTTTGGCCGAAATGGTGCCCACAACCTGAGCCCTGAAGAGAACGAATTTGTGGAGGAGGAGCCAGTGCTGGTCCTGAGGCCTGAGGAGCCGGGGCCTGGCCCAGCCACCATTAACTGCCCCCGAGAGTGTGCCTGCTCCCAGGAGGGGGTCGTGGACTGTGGCGGTATCGACCTGCGCGAGTTCCCAGGGGACCTGCCTGAGCATACCAACCACCTGTCCCTGCAGGTGAGATCGGCACTGCGCCAATGGTCATACTCACGTCTCCTATCCCAGAGCGCCCACACTCATGGCTCCCTGCTTGTCCAGAACCCCCAGTGCTCCTGGCTCCTCACCCGCAGACCTGGGGTGCTAGAGCAGGTCAGACATGAGGATCTAACTCCATGTTGAGGTGTCCTCCCTCTGATCATTGTCTGTGTCACAGAGCACATGATATAACCTGCTTTGCTTCTCTGGGAGGAGTCTTGGCTGAGGTCTGTACATAGAGTCAGGCCTTGTCTGAAAATGGACACAGACCTGCCCAGCAGCTGACCCTCAGACACCATTACAGGCCAGGAAAACAAGAGCAAAGTGGACCCCGATAGAATACTCTGAGAGCGTGCTCTCTCCAGCTGAGGTATAGGAAGTGGGACAAGGAGATCCTGATGAGGACTGGGAGTGCTGGTGTACCCCATCACCCTGTGCTGCCCGGTACCCCTGGGGCAAGGAAGGGGCGGTACATCCATTTCCAGAGGAGATCAGGTCCAGTGAGGTAAAGTGTCCTGCTCACCACACAGCCCTGTGGGCCTAGGCTGGCAGAGGTGGGAGCCCAAGGCCAGCGTAGCCTAGAGGGAAAGGGACAAGCTGATGACAATAGTTATTTTTGGTTCATTCATTCCCTCCTCCATTCATACAATGTCTCCTGGAAACCTGCTCTCCACCTCTGGTCCTGTGTGGGCTGCTGGGCACATAGGGAGGACCCTGCCCGAGGCCCTCCCAGGTGTGGGAGAGGCAGTAAACGAAACAAGTAGAGAGGATGCTAGAAGGAGATAGGACTAGTGAGCCCAGAGCAGCTCCTACTCCAACTCCCAATCCAACGCAGGAAGGCTTCTGGAGGAGGTGGTACCACACCCAGGTTTTAAAGTGCTGCGAGGGGAGTGGGGAACGCAGCCCAAAGTGGGCCTGTGGGAGACTGGGCTGTCATCCGTGGGACAAGTCTGAACTCCTGTGGACACCCATGTGTGGTCCCCTAGAATGTGGGAGCCCCATGTTTGCTGTGGTCCCTGCTGTGCCTCTAGCACCCAGAGCCAGAGGCAGCACCCAGAGCCTGTCTCCCGTGGGGGAGAATCCCAAGAGAGGTGCCCAACAGAGAGACTGGGGCTGAAGATGGGTTGGGCCCGGCCCCCATGCCACCTCCTCACCATTCCCACCCCCGACCCCCAGAACAACCAGCTCGAGAAGATCTACCCTGAGGAGCTCTCCCGGCTGCATCGCCTGGAGACTCTGAACCTTCAGAACAACCGCCTGACATCCCGAGGTGAGGGATCCCCCAGAGCCGGGGCGGGGACCAGCCAGGGGAGAGCCCCACCCTGTGGACCCCGGGTGTGGGAGAGAGCCAGTCTGGGCTGGGCAGAAGTGGGTCCCAGATGTTGCCGAAAAGCCACCCCTGGGAGGGCCTGGGACCTGGGAGTGGGCTTGGGAGAGGATTCAAAGACTTTTGTGGTGGACTCTTCAGGTCACAGAGGACTTTAGAATCAAAGAGTTGTACAGTCCTCAAGTTTTAAAAACTGATTCTTTTGCTGCTGATAAAAATAATTTTTATTATAAAAAATAAAAAACCCAGTCAATTCTGCCACTTGGAGTTCATTGCTATTGACATTTTGCTATACTTCTTTCCATTTTTAAAAAGCTGCTTTATTGAAGTGTAATTTGTATACCATAGGTTCACAATTAAAAGGTACAATTTGATGAGTTTTAGTCATTTATCCAGTTGCCCGACCATCATCGCAATCCAATCTAGTCTCTTTTCTTCACATTTTCTCATTCCCAGTGAATATATAGTGTAGGTGGGACAACTATTGTAAGTGCTTTGTCTCACTCAGCAGTTATCTCAGCAGCATTCCTCCTGTTGCTAAAACTCTCTGTGGCCATCTTTACATGGCAGCCATTCCATGGAGGGAAGCTGCACAGTTTCCGTAACTGTTCCCTCCCGTTAGATAATTGGGTGAGTCCCAGCATCCGAGGGTCTGGAAACCTGGGGACTGGAGAAGGGCCAGCCTGGCTGGGATCCCAGTGACAGCGAATCCTGACACTACATGGGGCAGGGGCAGGCCAGGTGGTGGGGAGGCTCCTAGGCTGAAACTGTGCCTTGCTTTTGATCCTGAGGGGCTGCCCCCAGGGAGCACTCCTTCCTGTGTTGGGAAGTGTTAGTCTGGGTCCTCCATCCCATGGCCTGATCTTACGGAGAGGTGGGGGGGCGGGCACCCATTCCCACCCGGTGGCTCATTCCTCTGTGGATACTTCCCACCTGCTTCTCTGAGCTTGGGCCCCCGTGGGCAAGGGGCTGGGAAGGCCTGTTGGGACTGGCTGGGAGGAGAGCAGAGCCACACCTGCATCAGGGAGTGCCCTCCCCAGTCCTGGCAAGTGGGGTGGGCTTGGGGGTTGGTGCTGGTGTGCTCCCCTGTAGCGTCTCCTTCATCCAGGGCTCTGACTGATGCCTGTCCTTTGAAGGGCTCCCCGAGGAGGCGTTTGAGCATCTGACCGACCTCAGTTACCTGTACCTGGCCAACAACAAGGTGAGGGGCCTCAGCAGGGAGGAGGGGTGCTGCCCACGCCCCCTGGTGTCAGAGGCTGAGTTCAGGGAACTTTCACCAGAACTTCTTCAGGTCCCTGTTGATGCTCAGATATGGCCCATCCCCCATACCCACACCTTAAAACTGGGGCATCAGAGTGGTCAGTTAAGAGACAGAGGCCAAGGGGGTGAGGTGATAGCGGGGCTGGTACACTTCCAGGGCTTTGTGGAGGAGATAGCACTTAAAGGGCCATGAAGGGTTACAGGATGTCAGGCAGGGTCCTGAAGTAGAGGGATAGCGTGAGAAAAAGCACAAAGACACTCAGCCTCAGTATATTTGGAGAGCTCAGAATCCTGTCCTGCCCTTCTCTCTGAACTGTCACCATCATCACCTGGTGCAGCGGCAGTCTCCAGCCCCTCCCCCTCCTCCCATTTGGGCCTCAAAGATCCTTCTGCCCCATGAATGTCTCCCCAGAGGTCTAATGGAAGTAGGACTGCTTCCTGTCCACAGCCCACAGCCCTCCTACCAGCTTTCCATCTCTGGGAAAGGGCGTCTCCAACCACCCACAGTATTGCCAGTCTGAGTGCAAAGCCCGAGGGCTTCACTCACTGCGTCCAGTAGCACTGCAGCCCCCTCCTCCGCCCCCCCAACTGACCAACCCTGCCTCTTTTGCTGCCCCTTCTCAGAGCAGCCATGGTGACCTTGAAAAATCGTGCCCTATTTCTCCCCTGCATTCCTCCTCCCTACTTAAACCTCCAGTGGCTGTGCCTTCCACCCAGAATGAAAGCCACACTTCCCCCTGCTCCTCTTAACATAGCCCCACTCGCTCCCTCCTGCTCCTCTCCAGTTCCCAGGCCCTGCAACCCCCCCCCCCCCCAGGTTTGCACACTGCTCCTGCTGCCTTGGGAGCCTTCCTCTCCGATGGCACTTACGGTGTACCAGGCCTTAAGTGTCTTCCACCCGTTCCCTGAGCACCCAACCCAGTTGTTCTGTCTTCAGCCTGTTTGATTCCCTGCATAGCCGTGGTCACTATCAGATACTTTTATCCCCTGTTTATTGTCTTCTCCATGAGGATGAGGATGTAAGTTTGGGTGGGGCAGGATGGGGGCAGAGGCACTTCTCTTTCTCATTGCCCAGAATGTGCCCAGTGAGCTCCTGGAACTGCCTGGAATGCTGTAGACTCAGGTCCTGCTGTTGAATGAATGAAGGGTGGGCATTATGGGCTGTGTCTGGGAAAACATGGGTACTCGCTGTGGCTGGACAGCCAGTGTCGGGGGCCAGTGAGGGGAGAGAACAGGAGGACAGGCAGGGCAGGGGACAGGCTGGTGAGCTTTGAATGCCAAGCTCAGGGCTGTGGGGTGCTGCAGCGGGTCTGTGGCAGTGTAATCAGAGGAAGGGGATGGGTTTCCACCTTAGAAAGGTAGCTGTGGTTGCTGGGAGGAGACAAGTGAAAGGACCTGCATGGGCAGCAGGCAGGGGGACCCAGAGCCGACCTCCTCCCCTCCATCGGTCGTTCTGCCCCCATTCTTCCCTTTCCAGCTGACCTTGGCACCCCGATTCCTGCCAAATACCCTGATCAGTGTGGACTTCGCTGCCAACTATCTCACCAAGATCTATGGGCTCACCTTTGGCCAGAAGCCAAACTTGAGGTCAGAGGTCAGAGGGGTCCCTGGGCTCGGGTTGGGGAGAGGGAGGAGCTGAGTGGAGGCTGCCACCCTGACTGAGGCAGAGAGGAGCCTGGTGGGCCCTGGAGGAGGGCCATGCTCAGGGCTGTGGAGAGAGACGCGGGGGCTGCGGGGGCACAGCCTCCATGGCTGAGACCTAAAGGATGAGGAGGCAAGATGGAGGAGGGTGATGTCTGTGGAGTGGGGGGAGCTGGGTAAGGGGGCCTTGCTCCTTCCTCAGCCCCTGGGAGCAGAGTCTTGGGAGGAGTGAGCAGAGCAGGGTGGTGCTGGTGGGACTGACATTCCTGGTATCGCTTCTGTACCTGAATCTGTCACCTCGATTCTCTCCATTTCCCTGAGGAGCCAGGGTCATTGTGTGTGGCCCCATTCCACAGATGTGAAGGCTGAGGCCCAAGAGGGGCACACAGCAAGAATGAGCTGTATCTGCTGTGTATTCCTTTTGGTCCTGGTCTTCTGGCTCTCTAGTATGTAACCTTAATGAGCGCAGGAGTGGGGGCCTGTGTGGGTGAGGACCTGCACCTCACCTCCCAGGTCCGTGTACCTGCACAACAACAAGCTGGCAGATGCTGGGCTACCAGACAACATGTTCAACGGTTCCAGCAATGTCGAGATCCTTATTCTGTCCAGCAACTTCCTGCGCCATGTGCCCAAGCACCTGCCGCCGGCCCTCTATAAGCTGCACCTCAAGGTAGGAGGCAGAGGGCAGATGGGGCCCTCAGAACAGGGGCCAGAGTGGGGGAAGAGCCCAGGTGGCAAGGCTGTGGGGGCCTTTAGTACATGCCAGAGGGCACGGCATCCACTCTAGAGAAGCAGGCAGAAGCCTGGCCACCTGGCTGTCAGAGTGCTACAGGCCTGGGCCGCTCCTCATGGCTCCCTCGGAGCCCTCAGGGCACTTTTGCCCCTTGGCTGTCTCATGCTCTCCGCCCCCTGCCCCTCCCCTAGAACAACAAGCTGGAGAAGATTCCACCAGGCGCCTTCAGTGAGCTGAGCAACCTGCGGGAGCTGTACCTGCAGAACAACTACCTGACTGATGAGGGCCTGGACAATGAGACCTTCTGGTAAGCCCCGGCTGGCCTCCGCAGGACCAGGCACCGGGAGGCCCTCCCACACGCATCTCCTGCCCACCTGCCCTGGTCAGGCTCCCTGGAGAAGGAACTTGGAGGCTTGTGCCTCTGCTGATATTTCTGCCCCCAGGAACAAGTGATGTGTATGAGCAAGGCTGCCGAAGTTCCGATGAGGCGGGGAAGCGTTGGCAGAGGCTGGCTTCTTGGTACAAAATAGAAACTCAAACATTCTTGTTGAAGACAAATATATTTTTTTCTTTTTTTTAATTGCTTAAAGTATTACAACAAATGATAGATAAGTATTACATCAAATGATAGATCTCCATTTTTTTCCCCTTTCCCTTCCCCCCCTCCTCCCTAACCCCCAGTTTCTTGTGTCCATTGATTATGCTCCTATGCATGCATGCAGGTCCTTCAGTTGATCTCTTAATCCCCCCCCCCCTCCCAACCATCCCCAGCCTTCCAGCTGTAGGATGATAGTCTGTTCAAAGCTGTTCTGTCTCTGTATTTGTTTATGTTTATCATTTTATAATGGTCTTTATTATCCATAAACTAGGGGCCCGGTGCACAAAAATTTGTGCACTCGGGGTGGAGGGAGTCCCTCAGCCCGGCCTGTGCCCTCTCACAGTCTGGGACCCCTCAGTGGATGTCCTATGATGGCCCCAGTCTGCCAGGCGCCTTTTGTGTGTGTGTGTGTATGTGTGTGTGTCATCACTGGGGACCTGCCCCCAGCCCCATCAGAGGCTCG
>PVJC01020426.1:0-29151 GCA_004026665.1 Murina feae
AACGAGTGAATCTAAGAATCAAGTGAATAAAAAATCTGATGAACAGAATAAACTGGTGAATAGAATAGAATCAGAGGCATAGAAAGGGAGTGGACTGACAATTTTCGGGGGTTAAGGGTGTTGGGGATGCGTGAAGAGACTGGACAATAATTGTACACCTATGGATGAGGACAGTGGGGGGGCAAGGACAGAGGTGGGGTGGGAACTGGGAGGAGGGGAGCTATGGGGGAAAAAAGAGGAACAACTGTAATAATCTGAACAATAAAGATAAATTTAAAAAAAAAAAAAAGAAGGAAAAGATGGAGCCAGGTGCCTTCCCCTCTCTCTCTCTCACCCAGACTTTAAACTCCAGGAATGTGAGAACGGGGTCAACTCTGTACAGACTGACTACCTAGTGCCAAGCACACTGCAAGTAAACACTCTATACTGTAGATAGGTTCTTGGAAACTGACTTTTAGGGAAAGACTGTATAATGAAATTGATTTTACCAGAGGCCAGCTGACACAGATAAGAGGTAAGTCCCTGTGGCACACTTCTGATCATAAAAACATCACCAAATTTCTAAAAAAAAAAATACCCAAACACTTCTAAACAATTGTGAGCTATACATTCACACAAGAAAGATTAATAAAAACAAGTTAAAATAATTATTTTCTGACCTGCTGATTCCAGTTCAGGGTCTAGGGTGGCTGGAGCCTTATCCCAGAAGCTCAGGGCACAAGGTGGGAACCAAACTGGACAGACACCCTTCCATCCAGGATACGCTTGTGCGCACGCACATACATTCATTCAGACTAGGACCACTGAGACATGCTCAATCACCTACTGTGCACATCTTTGGGATGTGAGTCCCTGGAAAAAAGACCCACACAGACATGGGGAGCACATGCAAACTCCAGAGGCAGTGGCCTCGGACAGCAATCTTCCTTTTTTCCTCATCGCTATCACAGGACACTGAAAGGAACCTTTATTCGAGGACCTGCTGTACATGTGGTAAGTGCCAGAACATAGCTTTCTGCTGGCAATTCATCCTTCAGGTTACTTATATTCAACACAGATTAACAATTCCTCAGGCAGGGCACAGACCTAGGTGCTTTCCCCTTCATAGAGCTTACATTCTGCTGGGCGTTTTTTAAAATACAGGTAATAACTTTAGAATGGCAATCAGGAAGTCCCTATGCAATATTGAAATGTGCATACTTTTTTACAGCAATTTCAAGGAAGTATCTACTCTATAGAAAAACATTACTAAGGTGCTTAAGGATACAATTGTGCAAGGATGTTCATTCTAATTTTTGTCATAACAAAAAAACAAGAAGCAATCTGGATGACCTTCAAAGAGGGAATGACTAAAATGTGAAACATTCATACTATGGAAGACTGCATACATTAGTGAGTGAAAGAAAAGCAAATTACAGGAAAAGAAACATAAACACAGTATGAGCTTATTTTTGTTTAAAAAAAAATAGAACATAAAAGAGAGGTGCTTATGTGAAAAGGCCTGGAAGATCACTGAACAAACTATTAAAAATGTTTTTAGCCTGACCAGTGTGGCCCAGTGGTTGAGCGTCAACCCATGAACCAAGAAGTCACGGGTTTGATTCCTGGTCAGGGCACATGCCTGGTTTGAGCCCAGGAGGGGGTGTGCAGAAGGCAGCCGATGGATGATGTTTCTCTCTGATTAATGTTTCTCTCTATCTCTCTCCCTTCTTCTCTCTAGAAATCAATAAAAACGTTGTTAAAAGTGTTTTTACATGAGAGGCGGCTTTCACTGATTTTTCTATACACTTCTACACTGCTTGGATTTAAATTTAGATTTATTTTATAGTTTTTAAAAAATGGTAACAGGTGAGTTCAAAAATTACTTTCAAGTTAGTATCTGAAGGAGAATTGTGCCAGATAAGAAGGTGGGGGAAATGGCCTGGGAGCAAAAGCAGCATCTGAGAGAACTGCGCTCTGGTGGAAAGCAGCACAGACAAGAGCAGAAGGGAGGCAGAGGGACGATGGCTGGACCCTGGCTCGGATGGGGAAATGGAAAGTGTAGCCAGAGGGAGAAGGCCAGATGCAAAACATCACCTTGAACGTCAGACAACGTTTTGCTACTCCGGTGCTGTAGCAGTCGGGTCCGGTCATCTGTCCTGCTCTGGAAAGATCGCTCTGGACTTTTTCCGAAGAGGCAATGGAATGAATGAGGCCGGGGAACCTAGCATGGGGGGCGGACATACCAGGCTCCAAATGCGGTTCCCGGCTGACTAGCTGTGCGGCTTCGGCCGCGCCGTTTAACCTGTAAGCCCCGGCGTGGCCCTGCTACAGCTGGAGGAGAGGCGGTGGAGTAATGCCTGCAGGGCCTGAGCTGCTGGGAGCAGCAAACTAACGGGGAGGCTCCACCTGCACCGGGGCAGGGCACTAGCTGCCGCGGCTCCGCGGTATCCCATTTGGGGGAGGGGCACATGTGCTTCCTCCTGCGCTTAACGCTGGCTCTCATCACTGTGGACTCCTGGCGTCACCACCGTGCCGCTCGAGCCGCCCTCACTCACACAGCTGTCTCCTTCGGTGCACTGCCAGCCCCTAAGGCCCGCCTGTGGCTTCACCCGCCTCGGTGTCCTCGGTGCCACATCCCACGTCGCTGCCCGCATGAAGGGATGAATGAACCGAGGGTGGGAGGGCACTCAGCGCCCTCGGGCCGCCGCTCCACGAGGAGGGAGAGCGACGGTCCACATCTGCCTCCCCGGCCGCCGCTCCAGAGGAGGGAGAGCCCGCCGGGAAGCGAGCCCCGCAGACAAACCTGGGCTCCCAGTCGCCTCCGCCAGCCCCGCCCCGAGGCGACCCCCTCACCTGGTCTCCAAATAGACGTTGGGCGGCTGCCAGGAGTCGGGGGGGATGGCCGCCATAGCGGAGCCGGCGGAATCTTGCCCCAGCAGTTGCCACTTCCGGCGTGGATTCGCGGGGGACCCGCCGGTGCACGGCACACTTCCGGTCCCCGCGGCTCAACCCTGCGACGCCAAGATTTGAAGAGTTGAGAAAAGGAACAGGAAGAGCCCCGCCTCCAAAGCCCGGCGGCAGGGATTCGAGGCAAAAGCAGGCCTGACGGCCGCAGCCCAGAGGAGAGTGCGCGCTCCCGCGGCGGCGGCCTCGCGCCACTCTTCGGACGCTCTGATTGGTTCGTCCAGGCGAGGGAGGCGGGAACAACCAGCAAATCTTCGCTCCGATTGGATTTAGGACCTAACTTTCAATTCCAAGCATTTCCTGGTCCCACAATAAGGCAGGGACCAGAAGAAGAGGAAGAGAATGAAAGGGAGTAGAGGTGAGAGATGCCGGAAGCAGCTTTGATAAGGCTCTGTACACTTTACATGGCAATCACACGTTATTCTCTATCTGCCATGAAGTAGGTATTGCTATTCTCGATTTTCAGAGGTGAAAACAGATTCGGCCCTAACCGGTTTGGCTCAGTGGATGCAGGGGTCCTCAAACTTTTTAAACGGGGCCAGTTCACTGTCCCTCAGACCCTTGGAAGGCCCGACTATAGTTTAAAAAAACAATTTATGAACAAATTCCTATGCACACTGCACATATCTTATTTTGAAGTAAAAATGTTTTGTTGGGCGGAAAAACACCCGGCAGGCCAGATAAATGTCCTCGGGGGGCCGCCTGTGGCCTGAGGGCGGTAGTTTGAGGACACTTGGTAGAGCGTCGGCCTGTGGACTCAAGGGTCCCAGGTTCGATTCTGGTCAAGGGCATGTACCTTGGTTGAGGGCACATACCCAGTAGGGGGTGTGCAGGAAGCAGCTGATTGATGTTCCTCGCTCATGGATGTTTCTACCCCTCTCCCTCTCTGTTAAAAAAATCAATAAAATATATTTTTAAAAAATTAAATTAAATTTTTAAAAAGCCCCTCTCTTAAAACAAACAAACAAAAAAAAAATTGAGATTCAGTAGTTAGATGACTTATTTGTCCAAAAACAGAGCAAATCCGAGCCTCCAAACTCCAAAGGCTGAGAGTCTGGAGAGAGAGGGAAGGGCCTGGAAGAAAATGAGAGATGAGGAAAGGGCGAGAGCCCAGTGAAGATCAAAGAGGTCGGGGCTGGAGCAAGGCCTGGCAGGGCCTGCTGGGATCGACGGTGCCCCAAAGCTGTCAGGAGGGTTTGCTCAGCGTCCAAGGCGGAGAGGCCCTGCGAGGACGAGGACGTTTGGGTAGAGGACAAGAAATAAATGGGGTAAATAAACATATGGTAAATGCTATCTATGCACAGCCCTTAATAATGATGGCTGAATGAATGCTTACATTGTGCCAGCCTGGGGCTAAGCACTTTTGGGTACTTTAAACATTGTTAAAATCCAACCCAGATGGAGGCCAGACTTGAACATTCCCTGAGTAGACAAACGAGTTTAGTCATACAAGCAAAACTTAGGCCAGTTCTTGTTAATGCCTCTGAAAATCATAAACAGAACTTAAACTATTCCCCGAAATTGATGTAAGCTTACCACTTTTAACCCGTTCTCTATCACTGGGAAAACTCTAATTTTATAACCAATCACTGAAGAATAAACAGCCATTGCCTCCTCAGTATGTAAGCTTCTTTATTACTTATTTAATCTTTATGGTTGAAAGTATTACATATGTCTCCTATTTTTCCCCATTGACCCCTTCTAGCCCGCCCCTACCCTCCAGGCCTTCACCACACTGTAGTCTGTGTCCATAGGTTATGCATATATGCATACAAGTTCTTTGCTCTCTTCCCACCCACCCCCGCCTTCCCTTTGAGATTGGACAGTCTGTTCCATGCTTCTCTGTCTCTGGATCTATTTGTAAGCTGCTTTGTAACCTCGTATCTCTGAGCCTCATTCTGTGTTTGAGTGCTCCCAGTTTGCCAACTGGTTTTTTGTGTGTGCACAATAAATTTTTTTGCTAATTATTATTTCATTGATCCAGGGGTTTTACTTCCATTATTTCTGAGCTTTTGATAATATTTAATATTGAAAACCCTCTGAGGTATGCCCAGCTGGTATTGCTCAGTGGTTGAGCCTCAGTCACATGCCAGGTTGCAGGCTCAGTCACCGGTGTGGGGTGTGTACGGGGCAGCTGATCAATGATTCTCTCTCATCATTGATGTTTCTGTCTCTCTCTCTCTCTCTCTCCCTTCCTCTCTGAAATCAATAAAAAATATTTTTTAAATCTTATGAGGTAGATATTACTTTTCCCTTTTTACTTTGAGAAAAAAAATTAATAACTTGCTCAAAGTACCACAGCTGTGAGCCTGTGCTCCTAACCACAGTTCAATCCTAGTTTCCCTAATTGTCAACTAGGAATAAGGTTATACAGGTTGTAAAGATCAAACTAGACAGCGAGTTCCGTGAGAGAAGAACTGGCCTTCCTGCATCTCAGTGCCCTCCTCAGAGCAGAGCATAGGGTGCTCCAGTTTCACTGGATGAATAATGGCCATCAACCACGGTTTCAGCCCTGACCCGTGTAGCTCAGTTGATTGGGTGTCCTCTGTGCATCATATGATTGCCGGTTCCATTCCCATGCCCATGCCGGGGGGTTTGGGCTCAATCCCTAGTAGGGGACATGCAGAAGGCAACCAATTATGAATAGATTTTTCCCCTTCCTCTTTCTTTAAAAACCAATAAACATATTAAAACAAAACCTGAAACAATGCTGATGTAAGGTATATTTGTTTTACACCTCCTGTGGTCTTGTGTTCACGCCTTCTTTGTGACCCTTGAGCTGAAAGAAAAGGCTTTGTTATTGTCCATTCTATCTGTTGTTATCTGAGTTGCCTTTTCCTGGACCTTCTGTAGTTTCTTATTATATATTTTGGGAGGCTTAAGGCACAGTGAAGATGCTTTGGAGTTTTATGTAAGAACTAGGAGCCCGGTGCACAATATATTGTGCACTCGGGAGTCCCTCAGCTCAGCCTATTCCTGCCCAACCTTTGGCCTGCAGCTTGCCATCCACCCATAGCGGCCCGCCCACCCCACACACACCACCGCCACCCGCACATGGTGCCCCACCCACCCACACACAGCACCCACCACCTGGCCCATCGGCTCCGCCCACACACACACACACACACACACACAGCACCCGCCACCCGGCCCTTCGGCTCCGCCCACCCACCCATAGCACCCGCCACCCGGCTTCCATCTTGGCTGGGCTAATTTGCATACAGCCACTCTGATTAGCTGGTGGGCGTGGCTTACCCCGTCCCTAAGAAATGGTTAATTTTACTATTTCACTTTTATTAGTTTAGATAAGACAGTGTCTTGCTGTCTCATTTCAAAATCCTTCTCTGAGAGCCTCACTATTTGTTGATTTTTTGTCCCCAAGAGAACATTGGGTGCCAGTGACTTTAGGAATGAGTCGACAAAGAGGCCTAGGTTCCTTTTCTGAGTTATAACTAGTAGTTCACGTTAAATTAGACAGAATAGCTTGTGTTTACTTCATTTATTCTGTATCTATCGTTTACTGCATCTTTTGAATAAATGTCCTTTATTTTAAAAATTATAAATTTTTACAGAAGCACCATTTTTCAGGCTGGAAATGTTAAGATCATCCTATCTTTCTGATTTCTCTAAGGGACACATCATCAAGACCTGTCAATTCTTTTTCCAAAGATCCCCAAATGTATCCCTTCCTTCTCACTCTCACTTCTGTTTCAGACCTTTAATACCAGGATTGTTTCAAAAGCCCCCTGGCTGGGTTCCCTGCCTCTGGATTTACCCAACTAATCCATCTTGCACTCATACCAGAGCCGAAGCCTTCCTCTGAAATGTCTTGTACCAAATGTTAAGTAGTTTCCCTTTGCCTACTAAAGTCCCATACCACTTGGCCTGGGCTTGAAGGCCCTTCACCATTGGCCCCTCAACTGACTTCTCCAGCCTGATTTCCTGCTATTTTACCCCTGACTTAAATGTGCCACCATTCCACTCCCAGGTCTTGCCCAGGCTGTTCCCTTTGCTTGCAGTGCTTCCCAAACCTTGCCCGTGCCATTATCCCAGCTCCTTCGGGAAACCTCTCTACTCTTCCCGTCTAAGTATGCTCTCTCCCCTTCCCCCTTCTTGGTCCTTAATTCTGTGGTGCCTTCCCTTGTTGTCTAACTGCCTGTGTCAGATGCTTTTCTCTCCAAGTAGATTATTAAGAGCCCATATTAGGGCCATGTCTAGTTCACTTCCATTGAACTCTCACACAGGGCCTGTTCCAGACCAGAAGCTGAACAGAGGGAGTCTCTGATTGTTGAGCAGAGCTAAGGCACCGACCCACAAATAAGCAATTCTGTTTCATTGGGTGCTATTACCTGGCAACCTTGTCAAGGGTTTTGCTGGATCTCAACAGAGAGAATCCAACACTAAAGAAATGGGATTTACCCATCATTTCCCTCCTCACCCTCTCCCCTCAAACCAGTTCCTCCTCCCATCACTCCAATCACTGTTGTGCTAGTCCCCGGATATATCTCTGACTCCTCACACTCCCTCAGCTGCATGCCCACACACATTACAGATTTCCAGCCACTTCCACACTCACGACCTTTTCTCAGGCCACATTGACCAGGCTTTAGAGTGGAAGGCTCTAAGTGACTAAGAAGGAAGCAATCAGCTTAGGTAGGGCCCACCAGGATCTCCTGTTTCCTGGAACCCAGGCTTCTCCCCTGCTGTCTTCTGAGCCTTTTCTATGCAGCCTTTCTGATCTGTTTTACCTGGGAAATGTTTCTTAAGTGGGTTCTCATTCGCCCATTCCTTTTTCCTAGATCATCAAGTTGTTTTTCCCTTAAACTTCCATCCACTGAACCACGTGGGCTGCGGCCATTAGTTGATTCTTGTATTGTCCTGACCAAGGATCAAACCTGAAACCTCAGCATATGGGGACAATGTTCTAAAAACTACGGGCAGGGCCAGTATTCTTGTGTTCAACTTTGTGCACTTGTACATGAATTTGGGGGGTATGTACCTAGAATTAGAATTGCTGGATAGTAGGTTATGTTTATACTAGGGCCCTGGTGCACAAAAATTTGTGCATTCGGGGAGGTCCCTCAGCCCGGCCTGTGCCCTCTTGCAGTCTGGGACCCCTCGGGGGATGTCCACCTGCTGGCATGCCTGTCCAGCCTGGGTGAGGGGCTGAGGGCCGTTTTCAGGCTGCCCACAGCTTGTTCAGGGTTTGGGTCCCTACTGGGGTGCCTGTCCAGCCTGGGTGAGGGGCTGAGGGCCGTTTTCAGGGTGTCCACAGCCCATTCAGGGTTCGGGTTCCTACTGGGGTGCCTGGCCAGCCTGGGTGAGGGGTTGAGAGCCGTTTTCAGGCTGCCCACAGCTCCCATTGACCCAACGTCCCAGCGAAGCTGGCTGGAATCATGTTTCTGGTGTTTATTTATCTTCTATAATTGAAACTTTGTTACTTTGAGCAGAGGCCTAGGCAGGCACAAAGCATCCTGTTTGCTTCAGCTCCGTGGCTTCTATAATCAAAACATTGTTTCCTTGAGCAGAGGCCCAGCTGGCCTAGGCAGACAGTTTACTCCTGGTGCAATGGAAGCCTCCTGTTTGCTCTAGCTCCATCTTAGCTGGGTTAATTTGCATACAGCCACTCTGATTGGCTGGTGGGTGTGGCTTGGCTGGTGGGCATGGCTTAGGTGTCTCGAAGTGATGGTTAATTTGCATATTACTCTTTTATTAGATTAAATTATAATTTATTAACAACGATTTGTTTTCCAAGGTACCTGTATCAATTTACATTCCTACCACAGTGTGTGAATTGCTGTTGCTTTGCTTCCTTGTCAACACTTAATGTTGCCAGTCTTTTTCACTTAAGCAGTTCTGGAGCTTGTATATCTCAATAATCATTTGCCTATCCATGAGTAATTAAGGAAGTTGAACACTTTTTCATATGTGTATTTGCCATTTAGATATTCTCTTTTGTGATATCTTTTGTGTTCAAATCTTCTGTCCATTTTTCTATTTGACCCTTTCTTTCTTTCTTTCTTTCTTTCTTTCTTTCTTTCTTTCTTTCTTTCTTTCTTTCTTTCTAGTTCTTTATATATCTTGGACACAAGCTTGTTTCTTTTACTCTACAGCTTGTTTTTCATTCTCTCTCTCTCTTTTTTAAAATATATTTTATTGATTTTTTTACAGAGAGGAAGGGAGAGGGATAGTTAGAAACATCGATAAGAGAGAAACACCGATCAGCTGCCTCCTGCACACCCCCCAATGGGGATGTGCCCACAACCAAGGTACATGCCCTTGACCAGAATCGAACCTGGGACCCTTCAGTCCACAGGTTGACACTCTATCCACTGAGCCAAACCGGTTAGGGCTTTCTTTCTCTTTATTATGTCTTTTGATGATCAGAGGTTTCTAATTTTAATACAATCCAATGTATCAATTTCATCTCTTACAGAACACACAATTCTGAGTAGCCACATTTTAGGTATCCAGCAGTCACTTGCACAGTGACAGTATTGGACGGAGCAGCTTTAAAGTTTTATTGTTTTGCCTTAGATAGATCTACTATACACGTAAAATTTATTTCGCTGTATCCTGTAAAGTAGGAGTCAAGTTTCATTTTTTCTCACATGGATATACAGCTGACCCAGTAGTATTTATTGAAAGCATTATCCTGTCCTCACTCCCCTCTTACACCTCTTTGCCATAAAGTGTCTGTCTATATGGGAGTGGTTTGGGTTTCCCTGTTCTGTTTCATTGGTTTGCCTATTCCTGCATCGCTATCACACAGCCTTCAATGGGTGGCTTTGTTAGTCTGCATCCAGTGGCGTTTTGTGGGCTGATCTCTTGTAGAAAGCAGTTCAGCTCTTTGGCACTAAGAACAGGGTGAGATAAGGAGCCCGGGTTCAAATCATGACACACCGCTCTTCTATATGTCATCTCAGCAGGTGAACCTGTTCCTAGGCTCCGGCTTGGTTGATATGAGGATGAGTGTGTGGGGCTGTTTATGCCACAGAGCTGTTGAGGCCGTTTCCCGAATGTAACGTGCTTCGTTATGTCCCGCAGAAAAGACGCAAAAAATATTGAGCCCGTGCGGCTGCGGCTCAGCTGGTGGCGGTTCCATCCCGGTGAGGGCGCGTGCAGAGGGCAACCAATGGATGTTTCTCTGGCTCTCTCCCTTCCTCTCTCTAAAATAAAATTTTAAAACACTGAGTGGGCCAGGTGTAAATGTGAGTTCCCTGTTGGTCCTTCTCCCTTTCAGACAAGAAGCTTCGGAGGTAGAGCCTGCCCTCCATTTACTCATACCTCCCACACTCATCCCTGAGTGCCTGTCACACTGCCGGGCACACAGTAGGGCCTTCACAAGGGCTTGCCGAATGAATGAATCCGTCCAGGCACTGGGTCTGTGTCAGCGCAG
This sequence comes from Murina feae, assembly GCA_004026665.1. NCBI lineage: Eukaryota > Metazoa > Chordata > Mammalia > Chiroptera > Vespertilionidae > Murina > Murina feae. Next base: position 10,346 of record PVJC01020426.1, read on the forward strand.
GTGAGGCGGCGCTGCGGAACCTGAAACCTTGGGAAGAACTGAACGCCAGGGGGAGCGAGAACCCCGCTCCCCAGATCTCGCGAGAGTCACCGCGAGCGTCTGACGTCGTGCGTCCAGTGTTTGGCCAAGCAGGGCCGCGGAGAAAGAGCTGCTCTAGGCGAGCGGCCCCGCCCGGAGTTTGGAAGTCGCTTCCGGGTTGCGCGCCGGAAGCAGGAAGTTATCGGCTTCTCTTTCACGCCCGGCGGCTGGCTGTCCCCGAGGCGGGAGGAGCCCGAGGGGCGCGGGCCCCGCATGTGAGTCACGGGGGCCCAAGGCCGGGTGGGGGAGGTCGCCCCGGGACCTGTCGCCGCCGCGCCGTCTGTGACATCCTCGCGCAGCCCCTTCCCTGCCGCCGCCGCCCCCTCTTGCCCCTTCGCTGACCTCTTTTTCGAGCCTCTGGAGTCGTGCAGACGGACAGCACCCCCTGGCCACTCCCCTACGGCGTCGCCCCGCTTCCCTGCGTTCTCCCCTGGGTTCTCCCCGAGAGAGCACAGCGAGGTCGCCCCGCTGGGGCTCGTGTCCAGGCCCCAGGAGTGTCCAGCACATGGGAGGTGCTGGCGGAGTCGGCGTTTCGCCGCCCTTGGACGGGTTTCTCAATGTTCTCCGTCTGTTGCGATTAGGTGTCCAGCCCCCGCAGAACCACCTTTCTAGTTGTTCCAGAGGGCGTTTTTTTTTGGGGGGGGGGGTGATACACATGGCACCTCGGATTTCAGAAGGGGACATGGAAGACTTGGTTCGTTGACCTGAACAGAGGAGCTGTTTGTGATCGCCCTCCGGTCCAGGGACATTGGCCTTCTTCGTGTTCCCTGGTGTTTTGAAGGCCGCTCACCCTACAGGCACACTTCTCCTGGTCTATGAGAGCCCACATAGCTGTGCAATTGGCGAGTGTGTTTCTTTTGTCTTCACCTGGTGGTGGAGACCGCGCCAAGATAGGATGGAGACTTTATCTGGTTGCTCGGGCGGCCGTTCCCGCCGTGGGATTGTCCCCGAACATCTCTCCCTTCGTCAATGTGCCTGCATTTGAGTTACCACCATTTCTCTCGAAGGAACAACGTGCCTTCACCCCCATGCAACCTTGAAATTGTGGGGGCTGTAATAGAAACCACAAAATAATACCTTCCCTCCCACCTTCTGAATCTTCCCATCTGAATCAGATGAATAGAAGAAAACACACGTTTTTTCAAATTGACTTCAGAGGGAGGAAGGGAGAGGGGGAGAGAGAAACATCAACGATGAGAGAGAATCATTGATCCCCTGCCTCCTGTACGCCCCCCACTGGGGATCCAGCCCAAACCCCTGGCAGGTGCCCTGACTGGGAATTGAACCCTGACCTCCTGGTTCATGGGTCGATGCTCAACCGCTGAGCCACACTGGCCGAGCGGAAAAGCAACCTGTCTGTGCACGTGAACAGGGAATTCACATAAGTATGAAATGCTCAAGGACAGTGCCACAGTGAGAGGGGGAGGGGCGGGATCTTAGATTTCAAAAGTGAGAAGGAGCGATTCGCAGGTCATTAAGGAAGAACACAGCCTGTACACTTTTGCTAGGCAACCCGGAAAGCAAGGGAGTCTTCCTGAAGCAAGCTTTTCCGTCCCAGTCTCCTCCAGCCAGAAAGCCAGGGAGGGTCAAAGGTGCTTTGCGTCTTTTCTCGGTGACCAACTTGATGTCCCACAAGACAGCTCAGGGTGGCACAACTGGTCTCCTTCACTGCGTGGAAGTTCACGCAGCCCCCGTGCATTGCAGAGAGAGGCCCTTTCCGCTTTGGGCCAAAGCAACTTTCAAGACCCAGGTTGAATCCCGTACTCCTCCGCAGCTACTTTAACGCCACCAAGAGCGTTCAGGTAGAAGGTTCTTGACCTCATGCAAATTTTCATTGGGCTAATGTATTTTTTCTTTTCTTTTTTTTTTTTTAAAGAAGAGTTTATTTTTAGAGAGAGAGGAAGGGAGAAGAGAGAAACATTGGTGTGAGAGTGAAACGAAACATAGATTGGCTGCCTCCTGCATGCCCCCTGCCTGGGATCCATCGCAAAGCCCAGTGTGTGTCCTGACCGGGAATCGAACCAGCAACCTTTTGGTGCACAGGAGAGCATCCAGACAACTGAGCCACACCAGCCAGGGCTAAGGTTTTTTGTTTTCAAGTAGAAGAATAAAAAGTAAAATGAATAAACTATTATTGCATTCAAGTAGTTTGGGCACAGAATGATCATTTTTAGGTTCTTTCTATAAATTTGTTCCAGGGACACTGATCCGGTTTCTTGTCTCTTGGGTAACTTTGCATGTCTGTTGTTTGTGTCGTGTGTGGTTATTGTCTTCATTGATCTCTGCTTTCAAGAAACAGTGTGAGAGGGAGATAAAAAAAAAAAATTGATGTAACACAAAGTGATAGAGTTATATTTAAGGTGCAGAATCTAAAAGGTTTAAAAATCAGCGTTGGGAGAGAGTTCGGTCGTTGGACAGAGCACTGGGGGCTAGGCTTTGGGGGCAGAGGGAATTACGTGTACAAAAGCAAAAGGATCTGAAACGTGTTAGTGAAGAATGTGAGGAAGGGATGGGAAATGAGCCTGAATAGGTAGAATGACCAGATCGTAAAGAGCCATGCTAAGTAAGTGGGACTTTATCTTATGCTGGTTATTAAGTATTTAATTTGAGTATTAGGACACATGTTTTACATACCTCATTTTATAATCCCTTAACACTGTTGGAAAGACACAATTATCCCCATTTTATAAATGAAAACTCCGGGGCTTGGAGAGTTAAGTATGGTCCGCTGGCCTGTACACAGTACATGGAGAATCTATTCACTCAGCTTTTTCTAACTCTAGTGCCTGTATTCTTTTTTATATTTTTTATTGATTTCAGAGAGGAAAGGAGAGGAAGAGAGAGGTAGAAATATTGATGAGAGAGAAACTTCACAACCGGCTGCTTCCTCCATGCCTCCTACAAGGGATTGAGCCTGAAACCTAGTCATGTGCCCTGACTGGGAATCCAGCTCTGACCTCCTGGTTCATAGGTTGTCACTCAGCCATTGAGCCACACCAGCCAGGCCAGTGCCAGTATTCTTAATCACCCAGCAGGGCATGGGGAGCCAAGGGAGGAATTTTAAATAGCTGAGTAATGTGAGCCAATTGGGTTTCAGAACAGTAACTTGTGGAGAGAGTCGGGGATGGATTGGTAAAGAGGAGGTGAGCTGAAAGTGTAGAGATGAAATACATCTTTGTGATAGTCCGTGGGAGAGCTGTTCGGGGCCTTCGCTACCGTTAGTGTAGAGCTAAAGAGGTGATGAATGGGAGAATTACTCGGGATGTAGAACTGAGGATTTAGTGATTGATTCATTGGTGGAGATGAGGAAGGAGGAGGAGAGGTTTTAAAGTTGGAGAACTGGTATTTCCATTATAAGAAACGGAATGTAGTAGGAGAAATCAGTTACGGGGGGAAATAATAAGTCAGTTATGGACACATTACATGTGGGGGACTGTAGGAAGTTGGGTCTTGGGTTCAGGGGAGAGTTCTAGACTGGAGAAGAGATTTGGGACTCACCAGTAGCTAGCTGGTTGTTAAAGTCAAGGAGGGAACGAGAAGGTCCAGGACCATTGTGAGAAGGTCAAGGACCATTGTGAGGAATACCAGCATTCAGGGACATGGACTCTGGGACGAGAACCAGAGAATCACGCCGGAGTGTGAGAGCACCTGAAGGAAAGACGATGGCTAGCCACGGCAGCCGCTGCAGAGAGGTCGGGGAGGCTGATGACTGAAAAAGACGTCCTTTGGGCTCGGCATGCAGAAACCATTGGTGACCTTAATGAAAGCAGTGGGACAGAAATAGGATTTCAGCCAGCTAATAAGTGAATGGAGACCTGAGAAATAGGAAGTTGGAGTGACGTTGTTTTGTAGGAGCTTGGTTCCAAAGAGTGCATGCATTGGAAATCTGGAGAGGAAGGATTATTATTCTTATGTATTTTTAAATATATTTTATTGATTTTCCACAGAGAGGAAGATAAAGGGATAGAGAGCTAGAAACATCGATGAGAGAGAAACATCGATCAGCTGCCTCCTGCACACTCCCCACTGGGGATGTGCCCGAAACCAAGGTACATGCCCTGGACCGGAATTGAACCTGGGACACTTTAGTCCGCAGGCCAACGCTCTATCCACTGAGCCAAACCGGCCAGGGTGGAAGGATTATTATTTCTTAAATAGTATAAATTGGGAAAAGTGAGGATAAAAACAGATAAATTTGAAAATGTGGAGAGGTCCTGCTTTAAATATGTCAGTGTCATAAAAGAAAGAAAAAAGCCAGAATCTATTCTAGATTTAAGTAGACCAAAGAGGCACAACTGATGTGTGACACAGTTGGTTCCTCGATTTTCTAAAAAAGCAATATGACCTTTCTGGGGGACAGTTAGGGAAATTTGACTATGGTCTGGATATTAGATAATACTGTCGATTTTAATAGGTATGATAACGATGCTTAATGTACTATATAATAATGTCCTTATTCTTAGGAGATGCATGCTGAAACATTCAGAAGTGATTTTGTGATGTGTCGCAACTAACTTTCAAATGGTTCTGGTAAAAACAGACGGACAGAAAACAAAGATGGCCAAGTGTTAACAAATGGTGAACTAAGGACATACAGATGTTCATTGTACTATTTCAGTTTTTCTGGAGGTTTGAAATGTTCAACATAAAAGTTGGGAGAATAATGGAAAAGGCTTATTTTCAGAGAGTGAAGCAAGGACCACACTCTTCAGATCCCATTGGGAAGAGATGGTCAGAAAGGGACCATTGGAGTCAGTGATGATAAGAGTGTAAAAAAGTAGAATTCCTTCAATTATAAATTTTGAGTACTTATTGCAGCTTTAAATTGCTACTCTTTTAAGTTATGTTTTATCAATCATTTTTTCTTTAAAGATGTTATTTTTTAGTGGTTTTTTGTTATAATTCAAAGGCTCCATTTATTCCCCTATAGTAGAGGGAAAGTTAATGGGAATCATTGGACAAAATATAATAGAATATGTTCATAATGCTAAAGAATGAATTAGCATACTATGTAGCCGGTATAATACTAAAGAACCTAGTAGGGGAGAAACAAAATTTAATATTATTCTGGATATTGCTCACGTTGTTGAAGGTTGGGACATATTTAGATGGGTTTTTGAAACTTTATTTCTCAATCCCAGTGTTTCCCCTTTTGTATTTTAACTAGATGAATCGTAACTGCCTCTTAGAGTTGCCGAGCTGGCGTATCTGTTTAGTTTACCATCTGAGAACCTCCAGGCTGAGGTCATATCAGTATTTAGGACATATTTATGTCACACTGTTAAACAGGGCAAAGGAGGGGTTCACATTAGTCTGACCTTTTCACCTGTTTTCTGCTTCAAACAAACATTTTTATTGATACGGTCCATGAGTCATTCTGTTGCACCTCTGCCCTGTGTTTTCCTAGCCTGAGACCCCGAGGGAATTGTGGGGAACATTCCTCAGAGCTGCCCTTCTCTTCCTCCTGCTCTTGACGTGCTCCTTCCGAGGCGGGCAGCTCCCTGCCTTCCCTCCCCCAGGCCTCTCTGGAGAGCAGGATTTCGCAACCTCAGTGCTCAGGGTTTTGAGCAGGACAGTTCCTTGTTGCGGGGTTTGTCCTGTGCTTTGCGGGATGTTTAGTCTTTACCCACTGGATGCCAGTAGTACCCCCTCAGTTTTGACAATAAAAAATACCCTCAGACACCACCACGTGTCCCTGGGGAGCAGAATCACCCCTGGTTCAAAGCGTGTCTCCTAGTTGGGGGTGTGTCTCTGGTCAGCAGGGAAGCGGTTCAAAAACTTCTGCCCCAGGTCCCTCTCCCAGCGGTGCTGCCAGCTCAGCACGCCCAGGGTGCGTGCATGACGCTGGGCTTGTGTGATGCTGCTCGTGCTCCTGCCTGTGCCGTGCAGGGCTCGGGCGCTGTTACGAGGCAGAGTCATTCTTTGGAACTTCCCTCTCCGGCCACGCTCTCTTCTTTCTGCCCTCAAGCCTTCAGCTGATTTCACTCAGTCCCCTTATACTTCATGTATAGCCAGGACTTTGTGTTCGATTTTTTCAAAGGGATATTATTTTATTTTTATATAAACTCTATTTTTTTCCTCATCCAAGGATACTTTTCCATTGATTTTTAGAGAGAGTGGAAGGGTGGGGGATAGACAGAGAGAGAAACATCAACGTGAGAGAGACACATTGATTGGTTGCCTCCCACACACACCCCGACCAGGGCTGGGGCTTGAACCTACAACCGAGGTACGTGCCCTTGGCTGGAATCGAACCCAGGGCTCTTCAGTCCTCGGGCCCACACTCTACCACTGAGCTGGCCAGGGCCAAACTCCTATGTTTGAAGGCTGACTTTCACTAGGTCACAGGGAGGGAGCTGCTCTGATGATATGAAACCCTGACCTAGAGACAAGATTTTTGTTGTTTAACATCATCTCCACTAGATGCCAGTAGTATCCCTCAAGTGTAACAATTAAAACTGTCCCCAGACTTTCCCAGTGTTACCCCAGGGGCAGATTGCACCTAGTTGAGAATCACTGACCTGATGGAAGGCAAAAGGAGGGCTTATTATCAAGATAATTTAGTGAAGACATTACAAGTACCTGCCTTTCCTATAATTTTGGAACTGGTGTTAGACTCTCAGGGAAGAAGGCCTGGCTGGTGTTGCTCAGTGGTTGAGCATTGACCCATGAACCAGGAAGCCATGGTTCCATTCATGGTCAGGGCACATGCCCAGGTTGCAGACGCCATCCTCAGTAGGGGGCGTGTGGGAGGCAACCTACCAATGATTTTTTCTCTTTGATGTTTCTCTTTCCCTTGATCTCCAAAATCAATGAAAACGTGTTTAAAAAAAGAGTATCAGGGAAGAAGGATGAGCAGACTGCAGAAATATATTCAGTATCATAATATCATTGTATATTTGAATTACAAAAAAGAAACTATTGCTTTTGTGATTTAAACTGGGAGCTTAATAAGATTTATATGTGTATCACAAATGGACAGAGGTTTATAAAAGCTGTAAAACAGCCACCAGAAATGATGATAATTGGTCCTCCTTTCAGCCTCACCAGCACTCTGTCCCCTTCATGGTTCTCCTAAGGGTACACCAGTATGATGTTCTTTTCTGCCTGGGGGATACCTACCTGTGCTCCGTCTCCCAACACTTTAAAAAGCTTTACTGGATTTTTTTTTCTAGAATTCCCTCTGCTCTCTTTTCTTGTCTAATGAGCTTTAATGGGTTTTGACTAGGTATTGTTGGGTAATTTATTGTAGTATATTTAAATGAACATTATCCATGCTTGCTCAAGGCACTGCCAAACTGTTTTTCCAAAGCAACTGGATCATTTTACATTCCCAGTAGTGTACAAGGGTTCCAGTTGTTCAACATCTTTGTCAACACTTATTATTGTCTGACTTTTTTAATGTAGCCATTCCAGTAGATGGGGAATGGTATCTTACTGTGCTTTCCATTTTTGTTTCACTGATGATAATGATGCTGAACATCTTTTATATCTTTGGAGAAATGTCTATTCCAATCCTTTGTTCATTTTCTAATTAGGTTATTCATATTTTTATTATTATAAGAATTATGTATGTACTTAAATACAGTCCCTTATCAGATATATTATTTACAAATACTTTTCCCATTCTGAGGGTTATTTCACTTTCTTAATAGTATCATTTGCATCACAAAAATGGTTAATTTTGACGTAGTCCAATTTATCTTTTCTTTTGCTGCTCATGCTTTTGATGCCATATCTAAGAAGCTATTGTCTAATCCAGTGTCAGGAGTATTTTCCTCTAAGAATTTTATAGTTGTAGCTCAAGTTTAGGCTTTTGATTCATTTTGGAAGGAAGAGTCCAACTTTATTCTTTTGCATGTGGATATCCGATTGTCCCAGCACCATTTGTTGAAAGTCCACATTTAAGAGAGTGTGTGTGTGTATGTGTATACTAGAGGCCCAATGAAATTCGTGCAAGAGTAGGCCTGCCCTCCTCTGGCTGCCGGGACCCGGGCTTCCCTTGCAGCCCTGGCTTTGTCTGGAAGGTCATCCGGAAGGATGTCTGGTCTAATTAGCATATTATACTTTTATTATTATATATGTATATATGTATATGTATATGTGTTTTTATTGATTTTAGAGAGAGAGGAAGAGAGAGAGAAGCATCTATCAGTTGTCTCCCATATGCTCCCTGACCAGGGACTGAACCCACAGCCTAGGCATGTGCGCTGACCAGGAATTGAACTGGTGACCTTTCAGCATATGGACAATGCTGAAGCAACGGAGCCACATGGCCAGGGCAAAAACACACGTTTTTAAATTGAGTTTACACCATGCTTGTACATAAACCTTGAAATGGAGGTCTTAAAAAACACCAAAGAATACTTTGAGCAAAAGCAGAGAGTTTGCCCCTAGGTGGTTGCTCAGTGGTTAGAACATCGGCCTGAGACTGACGGGTGGTGCATTAGATGCTGGTCTTGCAGGCTCGATCCCTAACCCCAGCTGGGGCATGTGTGGGAGGTAACCAATCCATGTGTCTCTCACATCTATGTTTCTCTCTCTGTCTCTTCCCATCCCTTCCACTCTCTAAAAATCAATAGGGAAAATGTCCTCAAGTGAGGATTAAAAAAAAAAAAGAGCAGAAGGTTTGGGGGAAAGATGTATCCCCTGTAGTGTATAGGGTTACTCCTCCCTCCCCCAGTTTCTCGGAGTCTGGATGACCTGCCATTAGAAAAGTCTAAGTCTGATTTAATTGATTTGGGTTGGAGCCCTGGTAGGACCATGCATTAAAAGCTCTCCAGGTGATTCTAATGTGCAGGCATGCGCCAGCACTAGGAAGCTGAAAGGTTTACAGGAGTCAGGAGGCGCTGCTGGAAGAGAGAGAGATATACTGAGGTGTGCTGGCTTGTGGCGTTTCAGCCTCCTTGTCTCTGCTGGACTGTTGTCCTCTGCTCTACCGGTGGCGGCACCTCCTTACTGAGAAACTAGAGTGTACCCTGTCAGCGGTTTTTGAGATTAGAAACAATTTGGGGATGAAGTATGTGAAAAAAGAGGACCTTTTGCATAAAAAAAAATAGAAGAGAGCATAAATCCTTAGCACTGTTTTTTCCCCTTTATAAATGAAGAAAAATATTAATGTTCTGTAATAAAAACACCTTTTTTAAGAGGACTAAACTAATTTAAAAAAATATATATTTTTATAGATTTCAGAAAGGAAGGGAGAGGGGGAGAGAGAGGGAGAGAGAAAAACATCATTGATGAGAATCATTGATTGGCTGCCTCCTGCACACCCCCTACTGGGGATTGAGCCCACAACCTGGGCATGTGCCCTTGACTGAAATTGAACCTGGGACCTTTCAGTCTGCAGGCAGACGCTCTATCCACTGAGCCAAACCGGCCAGGGCTAAACTAATTTTTTTTTACAGGTGATAGCAGAGAATTGTACTTGCCATTTTACCTTTGATTCTGTAGCCACTGTGAAACTAGTCTTTAACTATGAGGACAAACTGGATCTTGAAATTGTTATAGATCTTAGGTCTTAAAGTATGTAAAATACAAATGAAATGCCCTGTATTGTCTAAATTGTATTTGTGGGAAAGCATGAGACATGTAGCCTGCAGGGTCTGAAGAGCTCCCATGCCGGGGTTTTTGTGTTGCCTGGAATCCTTGCTCTACCAGGAACAAAGCAGATCAGCATATTCCTCACAGTACATCTTGCCTTCAGCGTGTGTTCCTCACCTTGTGTTGCTAAAGGGTCTGATACAGAGAACATTCTGAGATGTTCTAGATTAAATTACAGGGGCAGGCCAGCCCGCTCGCGTTCCTTCCCTCGCTGGTGGGAGTGGTTCCCAGGTGGCTGTTGGCAGATTAGCCAAGCTACGGAGTGCTGCCACAGCCAGTGTGCAGGGGCACATGCTTCTCTCTATGGACTCTGCCACTGTCGCAGAGCTGGCCTCACCTCTCCCAGCCCTTTGCCCACAGTTAGCGTAAGCTTCTTTCGGACCACCTCTTCCTCTTCCCGGCCCCTGGCTGATGTACAAAAACGCTGGCAGAACTTGGAGGCAATGGGTGTGCTGCTCTTCTACCCAGTTATGCTGCTGGCGGTTTAAACTCCGTGCCCAAGATTGGTCTTCCTTTTGGCTGGTATTTTTGTCTCAATTAAGGTTACTTACAAAAGGAATTTCAGCCTTGGAAGTTAAATTTTTTTGTTTCACTGGTCTATCTGGTATAAATGGAAAGAAACAATTGACCAACAACGTTCTCCATATTCCCTTTCTTTTTGTTTTGGTAAATTACCGGCAGCAGATGTTTTGTGAAGGGTTTCAGAAGTCATTTTGGATGGCGCTGGTGTTTCAGAGTCCGCCTCGGGATTTATTGTGCCCTAGGCCTTTGCTCCTCAAAGTGTTTGGTCTGTGAACGGTTGGCTACCAGCCTACATTTAAGCCACACTTAAAAACTTACATAGCAACTTGACCTTGTCTCACATAGTCGTTGTACTTCACAAAAGTATTGGCCTGCAGTGGACTGGGAAAAGCACCGAACCGGTTCCTTCCCACGGACAGTAGAAAAAAAACACACTGTTCTAAAGCAAGCAGCTTTGAGGAGCAAGAACTTTAAAGAAACCATCTTTCTCTTTACATTTATTTTCTCTCCCTCAGGGATTTTGCATTGGAAGACATGGATCTTGCTGCCAATGAGATCAGCATTTATGACAAACTTTCAGAGACGGTTGATTTGGTGAGACAGACGGGCCATCAATGCGGCATGTCAGAGAAGGCAATTGAAAAATTTATCAGACAGCTGCTGGAAAAGAATGAACCTCAGAGGGGGCCCCCCCAGTACCCTCTCCTTATAGCTTTGTATAAGGTAAAAATGGATTCTGACTTGGCAAGACTTAGATGGAGCACAAAGCCTTCAACTTTCGCCCCAAATACTACTATGACGGATTCCACCGTTGAACCTTGGCCTTCGCTCTTGTTAATATGTGTTATGAGGAAATTTGACTATTTTGTTAACTGTCTGAAATGAAAGCTGTGTATTTATATTTAAATTGCATTTGTGTGTATTTTTAATGGTGGGCATACCCCCTGGTCATATGATAGTAGCTTGGTGAGCCTTGCAGTCCCCTTTGTTCTCAAACTTTAAGTGCTTTCAGAAGTGAACATAAATGGCTTATTTATGAAAATGGATTAGATGAGGCCTATTATTTTTTGGCATTAAAGTATTTTATTTGCTGGGATAAGTACTAATAATTTTCCTGTCTTTCCTTGTAGGTCCTCGCAACCCTGGGATTAATCTTGCTCACTGCCTACTTTGTGATTCAACCTTTCAGCCCATTACAACCTGAACCAGTGCTTTCTGGAGCGCACACCTGGCGCTCACTCATCCATCACATTCGGCTGATGTCCTTGCCCATTACCAAGAAATATATGCCAGAAAATAAGGGAGTTCCTCTGCATGGGGGTGATGAAGACAGATCCTTTCCAGGTAGATGCTGCATTTACTATGTATGAGTAGTAAGCCTTCTGGGCGATATATGTTAGGAAAGGAAATAACACCTATTGACATCTCATTAGAGACACTTTTCCTGCATTGTCTCATTGAATTCAATCCCCACTAAAATTCTGTGGGATAGATTTTATTTTCCCCATTTTGCAGATTGAGAAACTAAGGCTCAGAGAGATTAAGAAACTTGCCTGGGCCCTGGCTGGTTGCTCAGTGGTTAGAGCATTGGCCCATGGACGGAAGGGTCCCAGGTTCCATTCCTGGTCAAGGGCCCATACCTCGGTTGCAGGTTTGATCCCCAGCTCCTGTTGGGGGGTGTGTGGGAGGTAACCAGTCGATGTTCTCTCTCTTCCTCCCTCCTCCCTTTCACTCTCCCTAAAAAGTCAATGGGAAAATATATCCTCAGGTCAGTATTTAAAAAAAGAAAGAAACTTACCCAAAAAACACATCTGATGGAGCCAAATTTAAACTCTGATTCTAAAACACACGTGGTAGAGATGAGAGTTTTTATTCATAGGAAGGATTTGAATGTCTCTTTTCTACCTGTTTCTCTCCTGTGATCCCAAACCATAATAGATATTTTAATAAATAGCTGTTAATGTATTGAAAGCATTGGAGTTCAGCTTGCTTTTAACCAGATCCTCTAATCCCCCCCCCCCCCCCCCCCCAGCCTATTAGCTAATTTTTCCTCTTAAGTATCTCTCGCTCTTCCAGTTCGGTCTTTTCTCTCTGTCTCACAGTGTACTTACTTAGTGTACAATTTTGCCAATACATTGAATTTAAGAAACATTTAAATTTGGTAACAGTGCATCAGTGGTAGCATAGGAATTCCTGGTCTGATGGACCATTTGAGGAGTTTCCTTTGAGAATAGTGAAACATGTGGTAAGACTTGAAATTTACTTTTTGAGAAAGACTTAGAAGTACAACATTTGAGGATTTCACTTTTTTTGGTAGTGTTAATCTTATTTGCCCATATGAAAGAATGTATAAATTAATATCACAAATGGATTTTAGAACTTTTATGCAACCATGTTCTGAAACTTTTAGAGCCCGGAGAGAGAGGAAGGGAGAGGGAAAAAAAGGGAGGGAGGGATAAAGGAAGGGAGAGAGAGAGAGAAAAGAGGAGAGAGAGAAACATTGATCACTTGCCTCCTACACACACCCCAACCAGGGATTGAACCCATAACCTGGGCATGTACCCTGATTGGGAATCAAACCACAACCTTTTGGTGCCTGGGACAACACCCCAACCAACTCATACTGGCCAGGGCAATAGTCATAATACCAGTCTTTAGGCAAGACCTAATCAGTCATAAAAATCATCCCGTGGCTTAGTCTCCTTTGCAATCTTTTGTTGTACACTTGAGGAAATCATGGAAAGATTTCCAAAATTATATCAAAATCAGAGGAAGGGAACATCATAAATCAAAACCTCAGGTTTGTGAGTTGTTGTTTTTTTAATTAGCTCATGTTTAGAGTTTTAAATTTCAAATACAACTGCCTGTATTTATTGGGAAGATGGTTTTTGAAAAGTCATCAACAAACCTCAAAAAATAGGAAGTTTTTAACTCTGATCTGGAGTGTCCAGAGCACATGGGGAACGCGCCAGAGGACCTCTTCAGTGAGGCCGGGCTGTGCTGGTCTTCAGATGCCCCGCTTCTTTCCTGTCTTCCCACCATCAGCTCTTGAAAGGCATCCTCCGCTCATTGGCACAGGAGACAAAGTCAGTGGTTTTTAGGACCAGAGTGATGGCAGTTACGGTCTTTCTCCCTGTCCTACAAAGTAAATCTCCGTAGACTGTTGAGTTAAGAAATAATAGACAATGGACAATGATTGCTCATTTTCTAAATCAGAGTTTTAAAATTCAAAAAATGTTACAGTCTTGTCAACAAGCCTGATTTTTTGGTCCACTCCAAATAAACATTTTGCCTTGCAGATGGAAATAAAATGAGTCTTTGGAGCCCAGTTATAAAAGGAGAGCATTGGAAGGGTGTGGTTTAGCTCTTAAAATGTTGTTGATTCTGTTCAAGGGCTGCTTTCACTTGTAACGTGGATGTTGACGCGCCGTATTTTCCCATGTGTGATGATTCTGGGAAGCTGCAGACATGTAAACAGCATTTGCTGTGCATTTGGAAGGAAACTTCAGAACGTGACATTAGATGAGGGGAGAGTATATTGGGGAGAATTAGTTTGAGAGGGCCCAAAAAGTAGAAAAGTTAAATTGTCATTCATAGTGTCGTGCTGCCAGAAAGCACTGCCTCTCAGTTTGGATGACTTCGGAATCCCTTTAAAGTAAACGTGGAGGGAGAGTGCAGTGGGAAGCCCAGGAGAGTATTGCTTCCTTACGGGCTGGCCAGTCCAGCCTTCCCAGGGTCATCCAGTGCTTCTGGTGAATGATGGGGGGCAGCAGGACCTGTGGCCAAAGCGGTCGGTTTCCTCCTGACACTGGTAATTTTTCATCTCGACTCCTCCCAGGAAATGGAAGGCGATAGAAGTGAGGTTCTTTTTCGAGGTTTCAACCTTGGGCAGGAAAGGCTGCCCCTGAACCCTGTTGAGGAGCTTGCAGGGCCTGTAGTGAGCCATGTAAACATCCCTTGTTGCAGCAGGAAATAAACAGGCTGACCAAATGCCAGGCCCTGTTCAAAGGGCTTTCTGTGTACTGATTCATCTTTATAACATTCCTATGAGATAGGTCCTGGTTTTATGCCTATTTTACAGATGAAGACACTGAGGTACAGTGAAATTAGGTCGCTTGCCCAAGGTCCCAAGCTAGTTAAGTAATGGAACCATAATTTGAATTCAGGCAGCCCGTCTTTAGAGTTTGAGCTCTTAACATCTGGTATGATAGTTTGTTGTTACACAGTACCCAAAGAATAGGAGTTTGATTCGGGAGTTCTATACTCTCTCTCCCTCAGATCGCCAGGTGCTTTCTTTCAGCTCCCAAGTCCCTAAAGAAAAGGCTCTTTCTCTTGGTACTACAGGTCCAAAGATAAGCAGGCCTCCAAGTTGTTGATCCCTTAGAACTTGTCTGAACCACTCTTTTCCTGGGCATTCAACCCAGCTCGTCCTCCTCCCTGTCTGCGCCATCATAGGTACTGGTTGACTTACTATTTGACTTAATCCTTTCCCTTACTAACCCATAGTTTTCTCTTCCATTCTTAGTCCCCTCTATGTCCACTTTGACCCTGCCAGCAGCCATTCTCTTGGCTTTCGCCCTTCCATGGAATCATTGTCTCAGAGCTAAAAAGGAACTTTTAAAAAGGAACTGATCTAGTACATATCCCCATTTTACAAGGAGGACATGGGGGCCAGGAGATGTGCAGTGACTTGTTACCCAGCTACAAGTGGCAGACTAGCACTTGAGCCTTAGTTTCTTAACTCTGGTGTAGCATTCTTCCCTTCACACCACACTTCCTGCCAGTTGTGTCTGCCCAGTTATGCCAGATTCCGGCATGTTAGTTAGGCTCAGTGATTTTGTTAATGTTGGGCAGTTACAATCTTTAATTATAAACACCTGTTTATACTGAGGAGCCTGGGATCCTTCTCACATACAAGGAGGAAGTGCATCTCAGTATCTGCACTGCATACCTGGAGCTTGATGCTCCAGGAGCTGTCAAGGGGAGGCGGAAACACCCAGGAGTGCTCGGAAGAGCAGCTCATGCATTCACTCGGGACTGAGGGCCCAATCAGATGAGTCCAGGCCAGTGCCTACGATGAAATGCTGGACCTCAGGCAATGCCTTCCTCTTTCATTTTCAAATAAAAGGATAAAGCTTTGCTTGAGGTGATAATAACGGCTTCATCAGGCATTACTGTGTATCGGGCACTGTGCCATGTATTTTCTTAGTCTTCACAACAATCACAAAGAGTAGTTACTGTTTCTATGTACATTTCCAAGACGAGGAAAGTGATGTGCCAATGGGATTGACTAATTTACCTAAAATCTCACATTTAGAGACATTTTTATAAAAGGAGAACTCATGAAAATAGATGAACTATGTGGTTTGGAATGGTTCACATGCATTGCTTTCATCCTGCCTCATGCCAGGACTAGAGAAGAGGTGCTAAGAAAATGAGCTGCTGGAGCGTAGCTGGTTAAATACTGAGCATGCACCAGGGAAAGTCACAGGAACTTAGTTGTGGGCTTGCAGGCTTTCCTGGGGTACATTGGTAATATAAGAAAGCCAGAAGTGATACTTACTGAATATTTATTTTGGGTTTTACCAAATTCAGACTGCTCATTTACTTTTCCTCCCCGTGGACTTAATTGTGAAAGCTTCTGAAAAGTCAAGGTTTCATTCATTCATTCATTCATTCATTCATTCATTCATTCATTCATTCAATGAATGTGTATTGAGACCTCACTGTATGCCAGGCACTGTTCCCAGCAGAGCAGTGAAGAAAACAAGACAGTCCTCCTGCTCTTGGGGAGCTAACCTTGGCTTTGCGCCTTTCTTTCCTATCCTTTTTACCCAGAGGGAGGTTTTTGTCCTGGAAAGAAGTCGTCCCCCCCCTCGACACACACACACACACACACACACACACACACACACACTTTTCTCCAGGTTAATAATCCGTGTAAAAGGACTCTCTCCACTCAGAATTCCAGGGCATGTTATGGTTGTCCACAGCGAGCCAGCCTAAGTGTGTTTTCTTTATAAACAGCTCTCAGCCACCAAGTCTCCTCCTGGCCGGCCTTGGCCACCACTTTTCCACACAATGCCCAACTTGCAGAGGAGGCTGGGAGGTTACTGTTTCTGCCTTTCTTAACTCTGGGGCCATGTTTTGTCTCAGAGACTGTTTCTGATATCTCAAACTGAAATGATTCCAACTCATGGTGTGAAGTTGGAATACAGACCGTGAGTTTTATTGAACTCTTATGTGGGCATTTCACTTTCTGTCATACCTTTATAAAATATATAATAGCTAGTATAAGGAGGCTATCTGGAGTAAAGAAGCCTTGGAAGTTAGGACGTTGCTGTCCAACTTCCACTGGCCTTTGTGTCCTGTGTTGCAAGAAGAGTGGGTGGAAACAGGGCTGCTGAGAAGAGAGGCAGCCCGCAGGCAGCTGTGGGCTGGGCTGGCGCGGTCTGCTAGTGCTGTGCTGTTTTCCGGGGTGGGACTTGCTTACTCTTTGGTGTGATGGCTCCAGCCCATTGTATAGAGATCAGATAAAACCTCTTCAGATAGATGGAGGCCAGTGTAGAGCCTGGGCACCTCTCTCTTTGCTGTTGGGGCGTCTATGGCAAGGGGAGGAAGAACCCCAATTGTCCCCAGCACCCAGACACTTCACTACCTAGTCACTCCTCAGTTCCTTACCCCCCAAAATAAGCACATCCTTTATCCACCTTGGTGACCTCAAGGTTGCAGAGAAATCAAAAGTAGCTCTTCTTTTTTAGAGAGATTGAGAGAGAGGAAGGGAGAGAGAGAGAAACATTGATTTGCTCTTCCACTTGGTTTATGCATTCATTGCTTGATTCTTGTGTGTGCCCTGGCCAGAGATTGAACCTGCAACCTTGGCGTATGAGGAAGACGCTTTAACCAGAGGAACTACCCAGCCAGGGAAGCAGCTCTTCTTGAAGTTTGGGCTCCCCTGATTCACATGGGCGGCATGCGCTTCCCCCGCTCAGTGATCCTTTCCCCTCTTCCTTTGCTGGCCACCGGCCTGGCCACAGTTCTCCGTTCTCGCCTCTGAGGTGACTGAACTCTACATTTCAAAGTTGACACTCAGCTTAAGTTTTCAGTCTCTAAAGACGTTTTTATTTGGAAAACACATAAAACACTTATATATACAGAGACCATAAAGAGATGTAAGATTTTCACTTTTTAAAATATATTTTTATAAAGTAAAATTCCTTGCCTCTATTGCTCTAACTCCTCCACTCAAACAACCCTGGTAATAATTTCTTTCTTCTCCACTGGTAATAATTTTATATACATCCTTGAGTTTTTCCATGGCTATACAGATAGATGCACTTAATATACATAAATATGAAATCCTTTTTGGTTCATGCACACTGAAAAAGGCTCATATACCTAATTTTGGCTAGGCGCATCCTATTAGTTTCTGAGGCTACCGTGACAACGGGCCACAGGCTGGTGACTTAACAACAGAAATTCCCTTTCTCACCTTCCTGAAGCTAGAAGTCCAAATCAAGGCATCGGGAGAGCTATGCTCCCTCTTGAATGTTCTAGGGAGGAGTTTTTCTTCTTCGAGCCTCTAATGGTTGCCAGCAGTCCTTGGCATTCCTTAGCTGGCGTAGCTCTGCCTCTTCCCTCTGTGTGTGTGTGTCTGCATGTCCTCTCTTCTTACAAAGACACCATTGAATCGGATTCAGGGCCCATCCAACTTCAGTATGACCTTGTCTTAATTAATTACATCTGCAAAGCCCTTATTCCCAAATATGGTTACATTCTGAGGTTCTAGAGGACATGAATTTGGGGGGACACTGTTTGGCCCAGTATATATTTTTTTCAAGATTTCATATTATTTCATTCTGTGAATACTCCATAATTAAACAGTTACTAATGGCTCTTATAAAAAATGGGACATTCATATACAGTTACCTTTATACACATACACTATTATTGCTAAAAGAGAGATTCTTGGAAGTGGAATGGCTGGATCAAAGGGCATGCACAGTTTACATTTTAATAAATAACTGACTACATAATTGTCTTCATAAACTTACATGTGTTGATCATCAACACTGGATATTGCTATTGTTTTGCCAGTTAGAAAACTGAAGAATTGTCTCTCATTTTAAGTTGCATTTCTTTATTCATGGTGTTGGATGTCTTTTCACATGTTTTTATAGGTCATTTATATTTATTTTTCTGTGGATTATGTGTTCATATTCTTTGCCCATTTAAATTTGTTTATCAAATAGGAGTTCTTATGTATTAAAGATACTAGTTTTCACCTTTTGTATTTCGTATATGCAAATACTGATTAAATATGGCACCTTGCATCTTTTTTTTTTTTTTTATTTCATTGCTTAAAGTATTACAACAAGTGATAGATAAGTATTACAACAGATGGTAGATAGATCTCCATTTTTTCCCCTTGCCCTTCCCCCCCCTCCTCCCTAACCCCCAGTTTCCCGTGTCCACTGATTATTCTGCTATGCATGCATGCAAGTCTTTCAGTTGATCTCCCAACTCCCCCCCAACCATCCCCAGCCTTCCAGCTGTAGGATGATAGTCTGTTCAAGGCTGCTCTGTCTCTGTATTTGTTTATG